>WAAG01008420.1:63140-149189 GCA_013390105.1 Tichodroma muraria | reverse complement strand
ATCCACAGCAACGTGTTTGGTTACCTGTAGATTTCATGAAAACAGCAAAATATTCTAGATGCATAAACAGAACCTGTCAATAACTGATTTTCTGCTTCGCCTCAGTGGTGAATAAGTGGTGAATTAAGTGAATAAATGGTGCTTCTGGACGTTATTTTACAAATTGTACTGTATTTTCATGGCAACTTGTTTGCCTGAGACGACTTATTACAGGCCTTCCCCATAAAGCACCTTTTCTATTTCTCAAACATTTGTCATTTAGTACATTTTGCCTGTGCTCCAGAAGAAAATCAGATTCGAAGGAGACAAGGTGTTCTTAACAGCATCTTCTTCTTTGAGAGAGATATTAGCCTTGATCTGGTTTTTGGTCTGTTGTGTTTTATGGTCTTCATTTTGATTACATCTGATTAACTTAAGGGGAGGCTATGAGACATGAAAGACTAAGTCATGCTATTTTGAGGGAGATAAAGGATGATAGATGATGGCAACTAAATAACCCACTTGACCAAGCTAATGTGCTCAGTAATCATTAGTCACCTGTGTGATGCTCGTGGTGCTTCCTCATCTACAAATGAGCATTGCAAACCTGATTTTCAATAGTGTTTTAAATAAAAGCACTGATCTGTCTACTTTGATTTCAAGTTACATTTAATTTGATTAATTTGATAAACAAGAAGTATTTTGGGGAATAATGGTCTCCAGAGCTTTTTGAGTTTATGCACAAATAGTAATTTTTTCCAAAAATTTTGACCATGTTTTTATGATGTGATCATTTTTGTACTGACTGTGCAGAATTAGAAATTTGCCAGTGTCAGAATCAAAAGGCTGAGAATTACATGGGAGAAGTACCTGTAATTTTATAATCAAGAATAAATTTAAGATGGCTGCAACTTTTCTGGGTTTTACTTGTCCTGGAAAAAAAACCCCGCATGGAACTTGTCTCACAAATGCAAGTGATTTATAGCTATAAGATTGTATAAGCTGACTTCTTAAGTCCCATGGATGCTGACAAGTAGATGGGGGTTGAGTATGTTGCTTCCTGAGAGTTCTTCTGGCAATCATCTCCAGGGTTTCTATGTTACAAATAATTTTGTTTGCTGTTATTGCTGATTTTGGTGGGGATATGGCCACATGAGAGAGAGCAGGGTCGGAGGCTGGCCTTACCTGGGCCACGTTTATAGAATCTAAGTTGGCAGCTTTCCACTGCTCGTATTTGTTTGAATATTTCAAGTGTATTTAGCATTCCAGTCTTTCTCTGAACAAATAGCAGTTGTTCCTTTCATTGCGCTGTTTTTAGAATTACACTGTTGATGTTTTGTGATTTTATTTACTCTGGATTCAAGAATCAGCAGCAATAAAAAGTAAAGGTCATTAATCAAATAATGCTATTTTGGAAGTTTCAGGAATCTGGCAAATGGCATAAGGTTTCCTTTCAAATGTGAACTAACCTGGCCTATGAATGAGCCTCTTCAATGGAAAGGGCAGCTTTTGAATGTAGTCCCTAAGGGTAATGATCATTTTCTGGACTCCTATTAGCATGCCAAGTGGCAGAGTTGAATAGCAATATGAGCCTCGGGAGCCAAGTGAGGGGACAGTAATGCATATATTATTGTAGCTTGTGCAATAATATTTAGCTGTATCAAGGGATACATTGGAAAGACTTCTCTGACTTATCCAGAATAAATCACCCACGCCCAACAAAAGCCTTCAGGCCTGGATTTTGCTTCTATTGTAACAGAGGATCTGCAGTTTCGTATTCTTATAAGCGTCTTTAGACTAATTAATCTTTTAAAATAACAGAGATTAAACCAAGATTGTAAGTTAGTTGCGAGTTTGAATTTACAGTTTACAAGCGTATTATATATGTGGCCTGAAACTTGCAGAAGTTACACCAGGGAAGGAAAAACAAATTTTCAAGACTAATGCTTTTATTGTACTATCAGATTTACTCAGATCAGCTGTACATTGGATACATTATATTTGGGGGTGTATTTTATTAATCTTGATGTGTTATTATAACTGTAAAACTTGCTAGAAGACAGCAGTATATTTAAAAATTTGTGAGTGGGATCTTTTTCTTCCTAAAATGACATGTTTTCCTTTTGTTATTCAATTTCAGCTATTTTCATGACACTCTTGTGTGTCTTACTCCTTTTGACGTTAGTGGATTTTATTGACTCATTCTTCTAGCTGCTTTGGAAAACCTCCTTATACATTCCATAATTTCACATTTTTACAATAATGGCAATCACATTGCTCGATGTAAGGAAAAAAAAAAACCAAACCCAAACCAAACCCAGATGAATAGGCAGGCTTTCCCAACATATCTATATAAGTACTTGGAATTTTAAAGCAACTTCTTCGTAGTACCTGCAAGAAAAGCCTGAACCTTTGACCACAAGGTCACTCTGGTTTTACACAGGTTTTGTTACTGCAGATGAGATAATGAAAGGCAATATGTTTGAGTTTTTAAATAGAAAATGCTCATACACATGCCATGTGAAGATTGAAAATCTGAGCCTGAAGTGTTTATGGATGTTAATTCTGGTATAATCCTAGAAGTATAAATGTACTGGCTCGAGGAGATTTATTCATGAAGTTATTTACAAGCCTTTAGAACGTATCTTAAAATCTCTAGATAAGGATCAGTAGGGACACATCCTTGTCACAAGCTTGAATACAGATTTATGGATATACTTATTCTCCATAAAACTATTATACCCAGATTTTGAAGCCAACTCTTCAGTTACTGTTATTTTTCTCATTCTTTCTCCTGGAGTCATAGTTCTGCTCAAGGGTAGAGACAGACTTGGGTGTAGTTGGAAATCTGTGGAAGACTTTCACCTTCTGTCTGTTCTATGTCTTAATTGTGCTCTGTACAGAGTGGATCTAATACAGGAGAACGCTGAGTGACAAGATGTGGTGCTCCTGGGAAATCCTGGAGAGGAAATCTCTGGGATGTTATTGGTAGCACAGATGTATGTAGCCAGCTATAGATGGTGGCAGCAGCCCAGGTGTTGACATCCAGTGGCTCACCAGACATCCTTATTTCTCAAGGCTGTGCAACACAGGCACACAAATGACAGGCAGAGAAGCTTTGTCGCCCTCAAACTGTTCTGTTGTAGCTTCTTGTTTTGTAGAGAATCAAAGTACTGGGATGGTGGACTGTAATTAGATAAAATGATGGTAAATACTCAAACTTTCTGGTATGCCGATTCATCAGTGCTCTTAAAAGCTTCATGGGAAATAGTCCCATATAAATTGTAGGCCGTGTAATTGTGGGAGACATTTATCTTTGAAAACATGGCAATAGTTTCACACGAACCAAAACCCGATGGCATGTATTTTCTTATTTCTGTATATAATTTTGTAAAGGTACTCCAACTTAGTGTAAGTGCAAAATTTGACAGTGGCCTGTATTGCTTATTTCTATTGGTATCTCCCGTGACAAGGTACTGCATTCCTAATTGAAATTGAATAAGGGAGGAAAAGCAAGTCATTATTTCAAGTGATTATTTTGGACTTCTGCTAAGCAAAGAGGTCCTTCCTTAAGGTCAGGTCAGCAAAACTCAGAAGTATCCTGGAGATAATGCTACCGGTGGAAGATTTACCAGGAAGGAATTTAATATCTTGATACAATTTGATACTTATGTTCTGTAGAATAAAATAGCTAATGGGAATAAAAGTCCCAGGAGTGCATTGTGTTTACACAAGGGAGCTTGTCTGTTAGAATGTCAGATGAAAGACGGTCAAGTTTTGGTACTTTTGGACTATTTGCTGTTGCATCAGTTTTCTATCCTTGCAGGAATTGGCGACGAGCTGTTGGAGTACGTTAGGCAGGCACTCAGGGAGCTGTTTTCAGACGGGGGAGAGTGCCGGTTTGCCGTTCCTTTGCTGTTAGCACGAGGAAGGCTTTGCAGGGTATGGTGCAGAGGTGCCTTTGTGAGTTTGTACCGGCGTGTGCGCTTCACCCTCAGTTCAAGAAGTGAGTTGGGAGTGGTTGCACTTCTTATAAAGTCAGTTTTTACTTTTTAGACTGTCTCCTAATGCTTTCCTACATTCACTTTAAGAGCAGGGACATTTCAATTGGAAATCTCCCTGGAAAATTTCTCCGCAGTCTGTCAAAATATTTTTCTTTGATGTGACACTCTATGTTCCTTTTCTTATTTTTGCTATTACTGCATATAGAACACTAAATTCTTTATCTTCGTCTATCTGTGAGTTTTCAGACTCACGTCCTCCCTCTGCTTGGCCATCATTTGCCAAATATGTCCCTGTACTTACGGCTATGGAGCAATATTTTATTTCTCTGTGGGCAGACACGGCCCATTAGATCATCCTTGAATTTCAGAGAATGTTTCTGACAGTCTGCCATGCCAGATAGAGATCTGTGTTGGGTGGGCATGCAATAAGCAGTCTCCCATCCCAAAACTACAAAAGATTAAATGGCATATTGTACTAGGAATGCATCTTACTGATGGTCAGTAAATAAGAAGTACAACAGTAAGCCAGGACAGTTTAAATAAAAACGCTTGATGCTTTACGTGCAGGAATTTCAACTTTCAGTGTTCTTGGCTATCTTACGAGCAAATCTATTATACCTCGTCCTGGGTCCAGGGACAGAGGTGGTTTTAGTTCTGCTTCTCTGCCTCACACACAGTCTTAGGGTTTTTCTACCCTTTCGCTCCTTTTCCCCGTGTTTGCCTTTAAAGGTAGATGCTAATGATGCCCAGGAGCGGTGCTTATGTGGGATGGCTTCATCATCCTTGTACATCATGTTTTGTGATATTTAAGTTTAAGAAATTAATCTCTTTTTTCATGGAGTTGGACTTGGAAAAGACCCACTAGGATCATCAAAGTCAGGATAGTCTATGATTTAGTTGATTAAAACAGGGCTCACAGGCAATTCTTTCGCTGTTGAATCTGATCATATGTTAAAGCCACAGGGAAGGCCTGAGATTAGCAGGAAAGGAGAAGGGAGTGCACAGTTCACCTTCATACATTAGCATCTCATGGCCAGGAGTCAAACATGACTACTTAGTATTTTATTCCAAGTCTTAAGATAATGAGCTTGCTAATAAATCCATCTGGAGATGATACTGGTGCATTGTCCTCACCTGAGAATCTGTTCCTAAGTTTCAAGAGACTTCAGTGTACCTTGTGTGAATACTCTAGTAAAGTGTCTTCTAAAATCCACTAGTTTTGTTTAAAAAAAAGTAAAAAAAAAGTTAATGGCAGTATTAGCACTCTAAGATTTGAATCCACAAGTAGTTTGAAGAAATGCTGAAAAAACCTGACAGCTCGGAGAATAAGAAAAATTTCTCTTGGGTGCTACCTTGCAAATACAAATCAGGAACTCAGAGCTATGTCTGAAATTTGAAATTTAAATTATTCCCTCCTCTCATGTCCAAATTCACATCCAATCAGTTATCCATAATAGACGAACCTCACTTGCAAAATAAAGAACTATTTCATATAGAGGGTAGAGTTACTACCACCAAGGCGTAACACCTCTGCAATAATCCTAGAAATGGTCTATCACTCTTCTACTTGAAATGAGTCCTGATCCAGAAGTTCAGAGGGTCACAGAAAATAATTATCCCCCTAGAAAGAAAAAACCCTTCAGGAAAAGCCCTTTACTACCATGAAAAAGTCAATTGAAAGCAGCAGTGCTTCCATAAAAAGAGCCAGAACACATGTTAGAAGTTTCCACTGAAATGGGAATGCTCTTTCAGGTGCTGTTGGCTTTGGTGGGGAGGAGAGGCATCAAGTCTTCTGGGGGCATTTGCTTTCCTTCACTCATCTTTTGTGCAGTGTTTGAAATGTTCTTTCAGACACTGAAAACCTCTCCATTCTGTCTGTGAAGACACGTGGTTTTCTTCTCAGTTCTGGGCAGCGCGCTTCAAAACGGATCAGGGCAGCATTTGAAAGCACAAGATGGGTGGTGACAAGGCTGGAAGTATTCTGTCTTGCACTGCTCACAGGCAGTAAGCAAACTATTGTTGTTTTAGTCTTGATCCTCATTCTCTCTTTACCGTGGGAATTGCTAGAAAACACTTGTTTAGGAAGTGCAATGCAAGAGCCATCTCGTTAACAGCTGTATGTCTCGGGGGACCTGCAGGTCACTCACACAGCAGAAATTAAACAGGTGGCATTCTGCAGTGACTGGAAAAAGGTGGGTGGATAATCACAGCTTAATAGCGACAAAAATTGAGTAGAGTTTATTTAAGATTCATTCTGAAATCCTGGAAATAAAAGCTTTATACGCAGTCTTACAAAAGAGTTTCACATTTTACCTCAGTACAATTATTTTTATTGAGCTCAAAACAAGCACCTAAAAATAGCCAGCCAACCATTTTCATTATGGTGTGCTGAATTCATTCTGGATGCAAAAGTATTTTAAAAAAATTGCTGTGACTTAATATTGCCAGGGTCTGAGATTAAACCTGAAGAAATCCAACAATTTTTGTTAAGCCTGTAGCAAAAACTAACCAAACAAAAAAATTCTAAGCTCAAAATGAAAAAAGTCATTACATTTTACTGTAGAACTTTCCCATTATCCCCTTCTGTTTGAGCTAGGGGGAAGAAATTTACTGTACAAAAAAGGGAATAAAATAAAAGTGGAATGGAGGAGAGAAATCGATAGGACCAATTCAGACTTGGAAAATACCTTTTACACAGAAAATTTAAAATGAGACAGGAAGAGGCAATATGTTATTGGAATAAGGAAAACATCTTTACTTCATCACAGAATTTGAAATAAGAGCTAAAAGCACTCAGCTTGGCAGACTGGATGCACAGATGTACATAGCTAGGCTGCTTTATCTCATTTTTTCTGTATTGATAATAAATACATACAGAAAATTTATTTGCTTTGGAATCTGGGAGAGGAATCTTTAATTCATAACTGCTGTGTAAGGACACAAAAAGGTTCAAAGATAGGTGGCAGGTAAATCCTTGAGTTCAATCTGAAGCAACACCACACAAGCTGGATTGGTCCAATGGTGTGTTTTGAACGAGCTGGTACTTTGGGCAGTGCCTTCCCGTGCTCCAGACCCCACTGCAGGATTTCAGGTCTGCTGAGAGGACGTGAGGGGTGCCAAGAGCTGCCTCAGAACATCAGGTTCTCACTCGTGGGCTAAACCCATAGCTCAGGGGCAGTGTACTTGTTGGGAGAAAATACTGTTTTCTCCCCACACTGCACCACTTGTGTAACTGCGAGGAACCTCTCCTCGGCAGTGTTTGAAGTGGAGCCTGGGTATTTTTGTTTATGCAATGCAACAGTGACTGCTGGGAATGCTCAGGATGATGTGTGCCCTAACAACAGAATACATTTGACCGGAATGTGGACTGCAACATGAAGCACAGTATTTATGGCAGATGATTTCTTCTGCTTTTCGTGTTACGTCGTCTTTTTAAAAACGTGTCTGGCACAATCAATGGGATGCCCAGTGTGACACTGGGAGTTTTTGAAGCTTTTACAAGACACAACTTTCCTTTTCAGCATCTCGGGGTACGGGCTGTCAGCATATGTAAATGTCCTGCAGGTATGATTTTAATGCCAAGCAGCGTGGAAGCTTTTCGTTACTTCAGAGGTCGCTGCGTATTTTGAGCAATACCAAGTCTGAATGATGAGGCCTGCAGTCCTTCACGAGCGTGATTCGTTCTGAGTGAATGTACAGGAGCGGTTGGTATGGTGAGCTAGCTGGAGTTTTTAATGGTAAAACATGAATCAGCTATCTTCATGTGGACATTTTCTGAAATAATGTTCACTTATTTTTCATGTACGTGTGTTGTCTGCACACGTTAAGGACATTTAAGAGGACAGATTAAGTACAGGGAGAATACAATTTGGCAGTGTCTTAATTCTTGCCAACTTTATCAGGGTAGAAAACTTGCTGTTTGTTAGAGGGACAAAGAGGCAGAAGATGAGAGAAGTACACATCTAATGCAAAGAGTAACCAGCTGTCTTTTATGTTTATTTCTTTATTGTCAATCTGAATTTGGAAGAAAAACAAGTTACTGAGAATGTAAATGAAAAGCGTGTGAGATTCTTTGTTTTTTTGACACATGGATTATGGTCTGCAGAACACACAAAATTAGAGTAAATATTTGAAAACAATAGTTAGAGTATTGGCCCTAAAGTAGGGCTCCGCTGTTGTAAGATATGTTGGATATTGTGGTGTTACGCCCACTCAGTGACAGAGAAATCAGGTGTTCAAATGAACCTTGAATTGAAATTTGAGGACTAATTAGGAAATTGTAAGGTATGAAAATACCCTCACCTTGGTGTTGATCCTGAGCAGTCAATGCCCTTCCTTGGGCAGGGCTGGCTAGTCATGGTATTGTCTAAGTTACATCTACGTTCAGTAGTTCCTACATTAAAATGGGTGTTACCATGTCAGGCATGGAATTTAATTCTGGATCTAAACAAACCCTCATTCACACTAGGCTCTGGAATGGGTGGTTTCAGTCCATTTTCTGAGGCAGAGGTGCTTGCTTTTACTTGACTTTTAAATATTGAGTAAATATATGCATATAAGTATATACTTAGCCCACCTTTACAAGTTCTTTTCACATTTGCTTAACAGTTTTCCTGTCCAGTGGCTTGTCTGAAATTTGTTTCCTGAATATTATTTTGGATTGTAAAATATAATTGATATACTGCTTTAATTTATTCTTTTAAATAATGCATTGCTGGAGTTATAATGCATACTGCCAAGTTATTTCCACTTCCCAATAAAACCAACAGAATTAAATTGCTATTTTGAGTATTTGTGAATGTTCCTTTTGAGGTAGCATACCCACATCTTAATGGGGACATTTCCAGTAAGAACTTGCAATTGCTACGAGCTCCACTTTGGTATCAGTTACATTGGTGTTTATCCTGATCTTCTGTGAGCACCTCTGTGCAAAGCTGGAGCTTCAGGACGAATTTGTATGGCCTAGTTACAACTGGATCTTAAAGCAAACTTACCTTCTGAGATCTCTGCTCTTCCATTGCATACGGAATGTGCTATGAAAGGCTCTGTGCATAATGCAGGGTTCTTCTCTTTATGGTGAATTTACTGTGCCTAAAGTGGTCTTAATTAGCTCAGCACGTGTGAAGAAGCTTGCAGTGAGTTAGCCTCCATTCTCCTCTCATATAAGCTGTCCCTGTTGTGTATCTCTTATTCATGTTAAACCCTTCAAAGATGCCTTCCCTGAGCCACCAGCTGTGATGTGAGATTATTAAAGGGTCTTCACCTGATCCTGATTTCTGGTCTTCAGGGGGGAGAAACAACCAGTGGATCAAAGAGAGGTGTTAAACCATAATATGTTCTGGCAGAAAGATCTATAGCCAAGTGGAGACAAGCTGTACTGATATTGATACGACATGCAGCTCTTTCAATAATCCATTTAGGACAGCTCCTGTTACTGCAACACAGAGCTGGGACCAAGTTTTCTTCTGGTCTCCAGGTTAGTGTTATAATTTCTGTAAGCACTGTGGGAGAGGATGTAGAACTGATCAGAGCAGTAGATAAATTAGGCAAAGGGAGAAGTTCAAGCAGATAATTAAGGTCTTACCAAAACTTAGTAGCAAAACTAATCAAATTCAGTGCGTGTATGCAGCTAGAAATGAGTTTAAGTAGCTGGATCCTAAGGCAGTTAAGGTGTTGGTGCAAAACAATAACCATTTAGCAGAATGAAAACTGAGACTTAATGATTTCCTTGAGGCTGTGCAGTGAAGTCAGTAGTTTTCAAGAAAACCAGGAACAGTAGCTTTTAAAGTTTTGTTCTGTCTACTAGGTCACCAGAGTAGAGATGTCACTTCTAGGAAGAGCAGGATTTGGTTTAAATATAGCACAACTAATAGTGAAAATTGGTTTTAGAGTGGCAGATGTGAACGGATTTGCTCTAAAGCTAAGCAATATTTTACATTTATTGTAATTTAGCGGCATAGAAAATTGCTGCAATAGCCTCAAGTACTTTGGGAACTGTAACTCCAAAACACAGGTGGTCTTTTTTTGTGCCCTGCGTTGTGTATTATTGAGCCATGCGCAGGATGAAACCCTGCCAAATGGTGATCCATAGCCCAGACTAATCTCTGTGGAGCAGATGGGAGTTTGACAGGGGAAGAGACAAGTTGACAGCTTTTCCTCCAATAAGAGTCATACAGTGTGTTTGCAGTGCCAAGCTGGATTTGACATTTAATTAAAAATTTACCTCAGGAAAAAAAAAAAAGGGACCGAAAATACCCCCGCTCCACAGCCCCCCAAAAAGAACCTTTCACATGCATGCCCTGCTACAGATAAAGAACCTGTTTGGGCTTATTTAAACCAGAACCCTCAGTGCCCAGAAAGCCATCACTGGGGAGAGGGCAAACAGTGAGATACTGTGAGGAACAGAGTCAGCATTAAAAATGTGTTTTGGCTGGTCCGTGACCAAACTTGGCTTAAAGGTATAGTGGTGCGTATTAAGCAGAATGAATTATTACAAATATTCAGCCTGAGCTTACTATAGTTAGAATATAATATGGATGGTATGTGTTCTGATAGGTTTGAGTACAGTTTTTTGTCTTCTTTTTGTGGGTTTGTGAAGTCAAGAATATTGCAGATATAAGAAGCTTAGTACCGTTGCAGGAAGTACTTGTAGTCAGAAAGATGTTCCTGCATTTCAGTTTTCTGCTCAGCATCATCCCATGGTGCAAATCGAAGGCACCCACGGCTGGCTCTTGTATCCTTTTGATTCCCCACAGATTTTTAGGGTATGTTCCTGTCTGTGAGCTGGTCCTGTGTTGCTCTCAGCTCTCCCCTGTTGCTATTCTCTTTCTTGGCAGCAGCAGCTACTGGCACTCCCACCCTTTCAGGAAACTTCTCACACTACAAGGGCAGAAAAAACCCAGGAATGGGTGTTAGAAAAGACATGAGATGGTGAGGACGGTGCCCTGAATTCTCCCTGAGAAAACATGTTTGTTTTCCTGACTTTTTTGTTGCCTTGTTATGTGGAGAACCTGAAGGTGATGAATCCAGTGAGGGCTATAATGAAAAAGGAACGCAGGAAGTCTGAACCGTTCCCTTTGCGGTTTGGCCTGGCTTATTATAATAATTTGCAGGTTTTGTTCTGTTTTCTGAGGGTCAGGTTCTGTGTCACAAAAAGTGATGGTTGGGGAGGGTGGAAGAAACACAACACAAAGATCCTTGATGTTTCTAGGCGAGTTGGTACATAAATACATTATGAATTTTATTCTTCACATGTGTACCTCATACTGCTCTGCAAAGAAAAAGCGATTCGTTTATTTTCTCGAGTTTTTCAGTGTGGATGACAGATATACAGATGACAAGACAAACTTCCAAGGTCTAACTTGGAGGGGTTTTGTTGTTCATTTTTGTAGTAATTCCTGCAACCATACTAAGTTTAATAAAAAATAGGTATATGATTCATTATTGCAGTGATAATGTAAAGTACTGAAGTCCTGCACTAATCGCTTCAGTCTGGGTTGGAATGTAGAACCAATGGTGATTCCTATTTCATAAAGGGATTTAATAGCTTCAAGTAAGATTTTTAAAGGTGGTGAGATAGGTGTTCAATAATGCTGAGATTTTGTCAAGTGCTCAACAAAAGCTGCATCATTATTTCCTAATGGAAATATCTGGGATTATCCGACTGATGTTTTTGGTGGCTTCTTAAAATCCTAAATAGCTGTTTATCACTGCTTTTAGACATGAGGTTCTCTCAGATTTTGTCGGTGTGGCGCGTACCTGTCACTCAGGGATACGTTCCAAGTGTGTGAATGTCCGGGGTTCCTACTGATTTGGCAAGTCTGAGCAATTGAGCCCTCGGGCATCCCTGAGCACAAAGTAGGTATTCCTCCGGCTGGAGCTGAGCGGGGTTTGCTGGAGGGGCGGCTGAATCCTGCAGGGCAGGGCTGGGCTCTGTACAGAGTGCGGAGGGATCCCGGGCCAGGCATGGGAGGAGGGCAAACTGCTCTCGGCACTGACTGATCCCAGCCGTCAGCTGGGGGACTCGGGATCAGTCCCGGCATCTGCTTTCTTCCTCTTGTGCACTGAGCACAAGATCCCGAATTCAGGCCCCTGGGATTCCCCCTCTGGGGACAGCAGTCCCAGAATTCGTTCAGTTGGCACAGTGCTCCAAGGAATCGGAATCCTTCCCTGGTATTCTTTCTCTGGCTGCCTTTGATAGTCTTTAGAGTCCTGCCTAACTTAGATTGTCACGGAAACAAGTTATGCTTTTATTATTTGAGATGGCTATTTCATAAATAAGCACCAGATTTCAGCCCTTTTGGTAATTGTCTAAGTGGAAAGAAGCCTTTGGAACTATTGTTTCTACTTCCATTTAATCCAGGATGATACCGTTTCATGCTGAGGAGGATTACTACTGGTTCTGGCTTTGTTGTCTTAAAGCACTGGCTGTATTGACATTTAAAAAACCAACCAGTAGCAGCAATAACAACTAAAAATCTGCCGTTTCTCTGGAGAGTCAAGATGAAGCGTTAATATAATATGCCCCTGTAGAACATTTGGGTCCCATTGACAATATATCATGAACTTTTTACAATGTTTTTGACAAGAGCCACTTAAGGCAGTTTTTACAGACTTTTTTTTTCTCATTTTATTGAGTATTGAATGTAATCCCTGTGGAATTTTAATAATTTTGGCTGCAGCAGAAAAAGATAGTTGTATCCAAGTAAAGGATAGGTTGTCTACAGTTCAGTGAGTCTTAAATTTATTAAGAGTTGGAATATTTTATAACGCTAGTAAAATTATATGGAAACATTATTTATTGGTGTAGGGTCAGAGACTGTGAACATGTTGCTTGCTGGATGTTTGGTGGACGAGAATATCACAGCCTGTGCCCAAAGCATGTATATACATATATATAAACAAGAGCTTGAATTGCTTTTAAGGAAAGCAGTTTTCCTGGTAATCTGAAAATTGCATCAAATGCATTGGTGGAGTCTTTCCTGTGAAGTAATTCAGGCACTTTTGTGTTCATTGATGCCTCTTGGTGTGGTAGCAGTGGTTGGATCAGTGCTGGTCTGTAGTCAAAGCTCTTCGCTGGCCTAGGTGGCCGTGTATCACAGCAGGGCGTCACCAGGCAGGAAATTTCTACAACTGAAAAAGCTTCATTATATTTTGTCCAGTGCTTATATTCCCTGTGGATTAGTTGAAATAAGTTCCTTTCAGCCAAGCTTGTATGAGATTTTAATTGGTGGCTTTATTTGTAAAGCATTGAGAGGTTTGGTGGTGTTTTTTTTTTAATCTATCCAAGAGACCATAGCAAGGAAGAGTTCACAAAGGACCTTGAAAATTCATATCAAAGACAGCAAGTCATTATCACTAAAAATGAAAATGAAAAGCAATACTGAAGTCATAAATAAAATCAGGACTGTCCTAAAATTCAGCAATAACCTCTCTCTCTTTGGACGCATGCTGTAAAGAATTGAAATTATACAGTTCAGAGCATTTCTCTTATCTAAGCAGTAAGTAGGAAAAGTACATCTTCCCAAAACCAAATGATGCCTGGATAATTGACAGCATTAGTGCAACCTCGTGTAAATAGAAGATGAAGGGTGAGAAGAAGGAAGCAAATACAAGAATTTTTATGACTTTATCACTTCTCCTTGAGAACCTGGAGATATAACACCCATAAAACATTACAGACACCAAGGGTTCTAATGAACACACATACAGCATCATAAAGAGATGACATTTGCATTAAAGGGGACTTTATCTGTTGCATAATTGTACCTCAGCTAATATAGAAAGCTGAACATATGATCTGCCAGCCTGACTCACTAAATCAGAGGGAGGTTATACTGCGGGAACCCAATAATCGTGCCATGATCGTGTTCTAATGGTGCCAGGACGTCGACCTGGCAGCAGCAGCTGCTGAGATGGTGCAGCCTGGGGAGCTTGGCTTAGAGTGAACTCTAGAGCTGTTCATCATCTACAAGGAAGAGAGAAAGGAGTAGCAAAACAACTTAATAAGTGACAATAATCAGTGTCTTCAAGGCAGTAATATAAAAATAATTACCTATTTACCAGCTAGCTTTACATGACAGTCACAAATTGAAGAGCAAATGATTAATTCTTCTGTGGAGCTGTGACGTGTATTACAGTAATGCTGGAATTGCTGCTCCTGGCTTTTTGTTTGCATGTAGAGACGTTCAAGAACTGTTCAAGCATTTCTTGTTTGTACGTAGAGGTGACATCAGTGGTGCGATGGCATTGTGCGCCTCAGCAAACCGCACTGGCATCCCCAAAAATGTGAGGCCATGCAGTTGGCTTGAGTCAATGATGTGCAGAACTGGGCATTACTCACAGTTCTGCCTACAGAAAACGTCAGGGAGCCTCACGTAGGGCACCATTTTTCTCCGTGTAGAGTTGATAGCATCTGTGGCATCTGCTGAGCAGCAGTGCCCGTTCTGTGCATTTAGAACTAGCACTTAAATATTAATTCTTAACAAGGCAATAATTTGTGTCTGTCTGTAGCTGCAGCTGACCTAGAGTGTAGCAGCAAATGGACTCCCCGGCGTGAAGGACCACGCTTGTTTTCTGCTTGTCTTCCTAGGGCCGTCTGCTTGTGTCCAGGTCATTTTTAAGATCTTGTTTTACTTAATTCAGATCTTTCTCAGACCTTGTCCTTGTCTCTGCTCGAATACATTGTTGATCTTGCCAATGCATTCCAGGCTGCTAATCAGATTCCCCCTACTGTGACCTTGCAGTCTGCTTTCCTGAAGGAAAACCACCAAAGATTGTTATTCAGTCACTTCCTTTGCTGCTTACTCTGTCTTTGGGTCCTTCTCCTTCTCTTCGCCGTGCGTTTCTGCACCTGTGTGAACTGATCAGTAAATCTTTGCATTTGGAGCTTGCGACATCACTTGGGATTTCAGAAAGGAGAAAATTTTACTGCCTCCTAAAATTTTCACTGGGCTGTGGTTTAAAGTAAAAATTATTCTTTGAATTTATCTATTTCGTCTTCCTATATCTGCAATTGCATCCTTGTGTTTTTTTCCATTTTATTTTGTGAAGTATATGCATTGCTTTACTGTGGGGGTCTGGGCTGGACCTCAGAAAGTTCAGGTTTGCAGTGAGAGAAAACAGGAAAGGGATTTGCAGAAAAGCTTTGCTGTGAAAACATTCCCGCTTTGTTCTGACTTCTCAAAGAAACATTTATTTAAGTAAGCAATATTCAACTCCTGGCATGTCTCTTTATTTGAATACAAAGTGTGCTCCCTCACTGAATTTCCATTTTCCACGTCACCGTTTTTGACGTGTGCTGAGCCCTCTCCCTGGAGGGACGATTCCCTTAACGTTATCAGAGATGTGAAAACCAACAGCAAGCTTCTCTCTCAGGGCTCCTACAAGGTATTTTGTGGGTATGTAGTTGTTTTCAAGAATTTGTGCTTGCCAAACATTAAGCTTCTGTGGGAAGAAAAAAGTGGAAAATGCATTGACACTTCATCTCATCTTTATATGCCTTGATTTTTAATACATTTTTTAGAATGGACGCTTACATGGGGGTGAGAAACCCAGGTTTACAAGCCAACGAACACCTGTAAAATTGGGAAACTAAGAAAATTCCTTTACGTTTTGCTGAGTGTTCGGATTGTGCCTGCTCCCATGCGGTGGCAGCAGTGAGCAGCAGCTGCCCCTTAACCATCGCCAGGGAGCCGCGATTCAGATTTTACTGCAATACAGCTGACCGAAATCTTCACACTCTCCTTGGAGATGGATGTATGGAGAAGACGTAAGGAGATAATAATCCAAAAACTTTTTAAGCACGGCCATCTGAACCGTTCTTTTCAACTGAAAGAAACTGTATGAACGTAAACTGCCAAGAATCCAAGTGTTATAAACAACACTTATGATATTAGTTAGTGTAACTGCGTTAACGATACTGATATTTGGCCCTGACAGGTTTTCTTATTTCAAGTCCCTGTGGTGATTTTTGCAATGGTGGGGGTTTTTTTAACTCCTTTTCCCTCCCCTTTATTTAACCCTTTCTATATTCCAGGAAGCATTTACTACCTGGCATATGTATGGACTAGCAGGGAAGGGGAAAAGAGGTGAAGAGACAACGTGTCTGTGCAAGTGCAATAACTCCTGCAGTTATTGCCTCCTTGGAATACCTCCATGGGTTTCACTGTGCTTGGGATTTTAGTGCTTTGGATTACTGTAGTTAGAAAAAAGAAGGATCAGAGTTCTTTGTAGCCTTATCAGCAGGTGACCGAGCTGGGATGGGAGCTGGTCTTGTAAGCTCCAGGAGAGATCTGCCTTGTGATATCCTCCCAGCAGGAAAAAGAGAGCTTTGGAAGTTTAAAGTTTTTTTTCTATTTGTGAACTTCTCTGGGTTGTTTTCAAATAATTTTGAAAGAGGTTCTGTACCAAATGCTTCGAAAACACAGGAACAGCAAAAAGGTATTCTTTCCATGTGGTCTTGTTCCTTTGCAGAAAATATATATTTGAAGCTTGCTGTTCTCACCTCCTGAAAGGACTTGATGAGGATCACAGTGGGGTGACTTGTTGAGTTTGGTTAGAGGAATGGCAGAATCCAGGCAAAGGACAGGATCCACCTCCAGTACTGCTGGCTGCCACGTGAGGACAGACCTCTGTCGGTGGGACGCTGCTGTCACTGTTTGTACCTCAGTAAAGAAGGGATAGCTGATGATAACAAAGAGGATTTAACGTTTTAGTTATCAAGGTGCACATTATAATTGGGTATTGGGAAGCTTCGCTCTTTCCGCTTGTCCTGAAGGACTTCCAGGTCAGTCGTGGTTTTTTTTTTAAAGATGTTCTTCTTGAGGAACATTGGAGATCCAAATCTGCTTTTGCTGCTACTTGGTTCACACTGATTTGAGGATAGATTGAGTAACCACGGGAAACAGTCCTTCATGGGATTTTTTTTTTCCTTTAGTACTATTATACTGCTGTGGAATAGAGATAAGCGTGAGTAGAAACATGCAAAGCTCACACAGGAAGCTACTCAGGTAAATAACTCCACAGTAAATGCATTTGCTAGATTATATCTCTGCTGGAGTTCAGTTAATCACTGAAGAGCCTCTGACTTGTGTTGCCTTCATAACACACTCACAAAAGAGCTTCTCATGGTTTTGTCGTGCTGTTTGTATGACATGGGGATGTTATTTTTTTAACCTGGCAGAAAAGTATGTTTGCTCTCAGAATAGTTCAAATGCAGCAGGACCTGAATTTGGTTTTGTTTTTTTTCTTTACTTTTTTTTTTTTTGCCAGTAGCATAAGAAATAAGGCTTCATATTTATGTCTGTATTCTGTTCTAAAATAAAATGAAGATAAATATTTTCTGCCTCATATCCCATAGTTTACTGCATAACCTCTGAGGTGTTTTAGCCTCAGATCATGCACTTCTTAAGAATTTGTTGTAAAGTCTCTAACATTCCAGAGATATTTTCGAGACATTAGTTCAGAGGATGATGCGTCATCTAAAGTGTAAAGCAACCTTGAAAATGAAAATCCAGCTCTGATGGCAAAGTTCTCTGGCTGTCATTGGACCACTCTTAAGAGTTATTTCCAGACAGCTTGTCCAGGTCTTTGCTCAGGCTTTTCAACCACTGAGATCTGGGTAAATTGCTAAAAAGAAAGCAATTAAGAAAACATTAAATGGAAGATAATAACTCTGATGTAGCCTTTGTCTCCCTGTGCAGACATTGTGGGCAGGGTTTGTAGTGTATTCCCTTCTACTGAAAAAACCGCAAAACCTCAAACTAAGACCTAGGGACTGCTCTGCCTAAAAGATGGTTTTAGTTGCTTGTAATTCTACCACACGAGTCAGTTGGTTTTAAATTTTTCCTTTTAAGCTTTAATTCAAGCCTTTGTCTTTGTTGGCTCCTTACTCTAATGCCTGGTGCTGAGGTTAGTTGAGTGATTGACTCCTGCTGAGTGTTTTTTACCACTGGATATGACCACTAGGTAACTTCCTCTACAGTCACGCTCAACAATATTAATTTTGTACAGCAACATGCAAAAAGTAAACAATCACCTCCAGAAATCCAAAAGCAGCAGTAGCTCCCTGCTTCAGTGCAGTTAGATTGGGTCTGTTCAGCGACACTGCTGGTTCTCACTGCGGTATCACAGTCCCAGAAGTGGGAGAACTGTGGGCAGACATCCTCCACTTGTGGCTGCCGGGTTCTTAGGAGATACAGAGGCTGACACAGGGTGCTTCATGTGTATTCTGTAGCCTGCACATAGGAGAAATCGGAAGTGCCAAGTTGACAACTTAAACTTGGTCAAGTAAAACGTAAGGAATAAGGAATGGTTGTGTCACCCTGGGAGGTTCTTCCTCTTGTCTCCTGAGAGTGCCAGCACAGCATGAGAGAGGCATTAGCAAGATGTTTTTAGTACGACACCTGTATGGCGTGACAAACATGGACTCATGAGGTGATGCTTTGCTGAACTATCCTTCTTGACACCAGCTGTGTAACAGGAATTAGTATCAAATCTTCTCAGAGAGCAGAGCAGCTAAAATCCTTACTGAGCCAACCCATTTTTGTTGGAGGAGAGTAGAGTAAGTAAAGATTTCCAACTCTGCTCAGTTTTAGAGACAAACTGAGCGGTGTCAGTTGATGTCAGAAATTGTTGTGCACCATCTTTTTTCAATTGTCAGTTAAAACATACGAAAGGAACTGAGTCATGGTCCT
The DNA here is from genome assembly GCA_013390105.1 of Tichodroma muraria. Classification (NCBI taxonomy): domain Eukaryota; kingdom Metazoa; phylum Chordata; class Aves; order Passeriformes; family Sittidae; genus Tichodroma; species Tichodroma muraria. The sequence goes on along the minus strand of WAAG01008420.1, from coordinate 130,510 downwards.
GAGAATACACAACTAGATGGTTCTCTTTTCTTTTTTTCTCTTTTCTCCCTTGACATGATTTAAAATGAAAATCATGAGGCTGGAGTCTGATACTTATTGTGTTGTGACTCTGAAATAACTGCATTCATGTCAATGCAGTTCCTCAATTCTGAACGTGGGGTAAGAAGGGAGATTAGAGTCTGACTCTAGGCCCAGTATAAGGGGTTGATTCTTATTTTGTTTCTTGCTCAGGAAGGTTGGGCAAGAAATGGAAGTTTGCATTCAAGGAATGTAATCTCCCAGAGCCCTTCATTAGCACTACAAAAAGCCCCCATCTCTGTATTTGACCTGTAACAGTCTGTAAGGGTTTGCAGCTATGATTGTTGTGGCTTATTAATGTGAGTTTGCTTTTTGCCCAGAGATAAAGCAGGGAACATAACTGAGGAACGCTGGCAGCTAAGTAGGGAGACTGCTAGAGAGACTGCAAAACTGCTTCGATCCTTCCTTCTTTCCTTAGGTGAAAATATGCTTCTCTTAAGAAATCAAACTGACAGCACTGAGAGAAGTCCCACATACGGCTGGTTTTGTACAATGGGTAGTAGTTTCTAGAGGTCAGATGCATTTGTGAGTAGAAAAGAATAGCTTTGTTCTTAGCTCTACTGGTGGAAAAACATGGGCTTGATCTATCAAATTGAAATGGATTTCATTTATATCACTGTAGCTCAGGTGCTCTGTCTGGCTGGAAAATTCCCTAGAATTGTCAGCCTGCTTTTGCTTAACTGTAAGCATTTATGTCTGCTAACTTGGCTGTTTAACTAGAGGTAAAAGCTGTTCAGTTCTAGTTATTTTTAGAGTCAGTGAGGATTTGAACTGTCCTGTGACCATCTCTAGCCACAGCAGGCCGAAGGACACAAAAATAAGTGGCTTATGTAGACACAGGTGGCTAAAAGCAGATGGGAAGGCTCCTGTATGCTTTAAAGTCCTGGTGAATGAATAAGCCAGACCCAAAAATATTTGTGCGTAAGAGATCTGATGGGGCAGGTGAGGAAGGGGGCTGCAGATGGCTGCAGTTCTTGCTTTTGTTCACACCTCTGCCAGGTGATGGGTTGGACAACTTGAGAGTCCTGGACTGTGTCTTCAGGATCCCAGTGCTTAGAAGGCCAAACACTGGGATTCATTGTCCTTGTCTGTAAGTTAGGGACAAATGGGTACCATGGTTCTAGTTTATTTCCTTGGTGTCTTTTGTTCTTTGAAAAAAGTCACCTGTGTTTTACCTGTGGCACTTGGTGCTAGTGTAGTCAGTCATGATTTCACATCACGTTTTGTGAGCTGAAATTATAGAGGGGACAGCCTCAAATCTCTGTTGATGAGCAAATTAGTTCTGAGGTACACCGCTGGCAAGGCCAGATCTTATGCAGATACTGCACTGCTTATTTATTCAGAGTGGAGAAAAAGTTTTGCATGTTGCCTAAGGCAGCCTACAGACCAAGTATATGATGTAACCCATGCATGAGAACCAACAGCTCTGAATTCTGTAGCTTTGACTAATTATTCAATCTGTGTCATTGTGAATAGACTATTTCTGTTGAGGTGAGAAATAAAAACAGCTTTCGGGGTAGGATTTTTGTTGGCTTCATAGGGAGTTGCGTGACTAAACAGTAATTGAGGTTCTGAGGTTTAGTGCTCATTTCCCAACAAGCTCCTTTTGAAATTTCAGCTTTGGAATTTAAAGCTTCTGTGCTGATTTGAAAAGCTCATCTGCATTTGTAATACAGAAAAGTATGGGGGTTTTTACTTTCAAATTAATAGTTTTCAGCTTCTGGCTACTCATCGTAATTTCCTCTATACAGGCTTGTACTCTCAATGAAAAAGTGATACTTGACAGAAACTTTGTGTTTGTGTCCAGACTGCTGCCTGAGAAGTAAAAAGTGAATCTGACTCTGCTTTGACCAGCCTCTACGCTGGTCAATTCACTATTAGGAGGCATCTGAGCTACCTCAGGGCCAGGCCAGATGAGAGATCTGGGCTGCAATTTAGGTGTACCCACATTACAGGATTGGGCCTTTCTTTGCCCCCTCAGGACCAAAAAACATTGACAACAGAAATGGCTACGCACAGTCCTGGCTCTGATCCTTGAAAGCTGGCCTCCAGGATTGTTCAAAGTGGCGGCAGTGGCCAAGAGGAATAGACAGACCTAGACCTCAGTCTGTTTCTGCTTTTACCAGCAGATACCTGAGAGACCGGAATTAGTAATCCATCATTTTATTCAAGATTTTTTTACAAATCGGCCTTAAGTGGTAGAAACTGGTCTGAATAAACTGGAAGTTCTCAATACTTTTGCTGTGGAAATGGGATAACATCGTGCTTTAAAGAGTCAGATAAGTGGGGGATCGTTGTGAAGCTATCCAGGTACTGCAAAAAGTGTCCTTTGGTTTCTTGGCGTGTGGTATTTGTCTCTACTATTACTAAACGTGTGTAGGAAAACACGTTTCTGGTGTGACTCCATAAAATCACACCAGATTCATGAAATTCATGTGACTTCATAGAACGGTTTGTTTTGGAAGAGACCTTGAAGATCATCTCATTCTGCTCCCTGCCCTGGGTAGGGACACCTTCTTCTAGACCAGCTTCCTCTGAGCCCCGTCCACCCTGCCCTTGGCCACTTCCAGGGATGGGGCAGCCACAGCTTCTCTGGGCAGCCTGTGCCAGGGCCTCACCACCCTCGCAGGGAACAATTTCTTACTAATACCTAATCTAACGCTTGCCTCTCTGTCAGTTTGAAGCCATTCCCTGTGGCCCAGTCACTACATTTCATTTTTGTTGGCAGAACCATAAATTACATGAAGAGGTATTTTCCATATTCTGATATCTCCTTGTATTTCTCACGTTAACTTTTGAAAGTACTGAGGAAGAGTATCAACAGGAAAGAGAGTACTGGCTGTACTCTGAAAGGCAGGAGAAATGAATATTCGTTTTCTTTCTGAAGTGAAGGCATATAATTGTGTAGAGCAAAAGCTGGTGAACTAGGTTTATTTTTATTATGTGTTTATCTTCTGAAATCTTAAAACTTCCTAGGAAAATGTCAGTTTATCAAATTCAATTATGCAACCTTCAGACTTACTAAAACCTTACACTTTTCTACTTCCCACATGCTTTCTATATTTAAGAAGAGCCTTTTTGCAATAACTAGCCTTGACAGAGATAATTGGGAAAGCAGTTTGCTTCCTACCTCCCTAATCTATGGTTTTTCTACTTTTTAAACTCGCTCCTCACTCCACTACAGAACACCTCCATCATGAGAATATTTTAGTGGTCACAAGAGTTTCCTGCATGAGCAATTGTTTAGGCGTGTTTTGAGTCTTGTCTGCAATTCATCACAATTCCGGTGCCAGGTTGGTTTTAATGGCTTATTTTAAGACATTTCAAAAGCAGTGATAAATAATGAGGAGATGTCTCAGCAGATCCTGTTTTCATTTGTAAGGGTTTTACACAGCTCTTTTCTTTTTCAGTGTTTTATAGTTGATTTAGTCAACTTGTCTCACAGCATGAGGCTGCGTTCTTCCTTTTAAGTCAGGCAGTAACTCTGTGCTGGGAAGTGTTTGGCATTTTGAGAAGCACAATGGATGACTAATTGTGACACGGTGTGGCACCTGCTGCAGGTGTTTGGACAGGTTTGAGGACTCGCAGCTTTTATGCTTTGTGAGCCAAATGGGATGGCACTTTGTCAAAGGGTTTGATCTAGAATGCCTGCATGTTGCTGGTTTGCTGTGAGGAATGTTTTTTCAGCGTTATGTCAGTTACAAGGAAAGGTTTTGCCTCGTTTTGTTCCCAGAAAAGATAATAAAGTTATCACTCACTGATAGTTTTACACTTAAACATAGGCTTTGGCAACTGATTTTTTCCTTTTCCCTTCAGAAAGGGTCATTGCTATCAGGAGGATTGTAGGATTGGACATGACATAAATGTTATCTGTTAGGACTGGTTTAGGTAGCTCCACGAGAAAATACTGTTGCAGATTTTGTAGGGCTTTCCATTTATATCTTTCCGTATTAAAAACATACTTTTGTATTTTATTTTTCGTATACGACTTTGAAGTACGTTTGGACCAGCTTATTTCAGCACAGTATCTCCTGGACTACTTGGAGAAATTTGAAGTAAATGGATTTTTACTTTTTTTGAGATGAAGGGGATTAATAAATAACTGTCTTTTTCCAGTAAAATCCTGTCAGGAAATCTGAACTGGGATTAGCTGGTATTTAGAGCTGAACTGTCATGATAGTAGAAAATGATTTAAATCATTCATTCATGTATGGAAGTGCATTGTAGAATATTATATATCTGACACTGCCTGTCCCTCCTTTGAAGACACAGGTGGACGAAGGCCTTTGCAAAGCATCCATCACGAGGCTGTGCAAAGACCAGATCATGGCAGTGACAGAGACCAAGGTGGCAGTGGCTGGAAACAGCAAAGGCATCTTTGACTTTTGCTTCCTTTGGTCCTCCCAGCCGCTGTAATCCTGTGCTGGGAAGGTGGGTCACAGCAGGGCTGCTCAGTGGCTGTGGAGTCTTTCCTTAACATAAAAGCAATCGGTTAAGAAGGACATATTTTAATCCTTTCCTTCTCCAGAGGTTAAGTTAATAACTCTGTGGTGGCAGAAGGAGCCCAGAATTCTGGTGTCAGAGCAGAATTCACAGCTGGGTGCATTTCATGCAATAACTGGGGAACATGAAATGTGCTCTCAGTTCTTAGGACCAGGGTGAGCTCTAGTTCAGATCTCCTCTCCATGGGGTTACCTGCCATCATCACTGGGCTGCCATGTCAGGCTCACCTGTGTTCTCACATATTGCTTCAATTAAGGATTCCTTTTAAACAGAGACTCAGGAAAGCCTTTCTTGCAGTAGGAGTGTGGACATTGTCTCCCTAAGGCCAGGACAATTTACATTTGGGTGTGTGAAGCAGTCAGTTAAGACTTCCTACTTGGAGTGCTTTTGGATCAGAGAACAGTGTGGCTTTCCTGCATCCCCTACAGCTGCTTTATGCTCTGTAGAAAGGGAGTGCTCGAGGGCTGTGCTTTTTTTGGGGTGTGCATTCTGCAGGTGTGAGGGGTATCTGCATGTTTGATTGGACTCGGAGGAAGACAAAGCAGGTGGGCATCAAGTGTTTTGATGCTCCATCAGACTACTCAGCTCCAGGAAGATGGAATCAATTCTAGGTATGGCACGGAAATTGTAAATTTAATCACAAATGCAGGAGCACTTAGGGACTGCTGAAAACATTGACCTGTAGAGGATTGATGATGGTTGGAGATTTACCTGCTGGGATATTGATGCCTTATTCCATTTTAAGTTTTCTTTCAACATTTTAGTCTTCTTGTAGATCTGGGTCTGAGATATCAAAGTAATTGAATGAAAGCCAGAATGTTGGTTTTTAAAGTCTGGGTTTTTTTCCATTGGCACGTTTTCAGGAATCTATTCAGAGTGAAAAACCTGTCTTTGATGTAATCATCTGCAACAAAATAGTAAATTGAGATATATTCAGACATCATTAGTCCTTTGACATTCATTTAAGATGTTTATCCTAAAGAATACATTGTTAACGGTCTTCATAAGAATACGTTGGATTTTACAAGCCTTTATGATGCAGATTTTTAATAACTTGGTAATTAGTTTTGTAATTGTTAGGCAGTGAATAGAAGTGGTTCAGTGAAACTGGGCCCCACGTTGGAACTTGCCCTGAAAAAAGAAGTATAGAATCTTCAGCAATCACTGGCAAACATTTTCTGTGGCCACTTAATGAGCTGCGTATTATTGTCGTATATACTGAATTCTTAATAATATTTGCTCCATTTTTCTATGAACCAGCAGGACTTAAAATGAAGCCCCTGAGCACTTTGACCACACCACGTGAAATAAGTCCTTTCACTTCCAGCTCTGAGGATGCCTGGCGTTTCAGGGTCTCATTTTCCATGCTGGTTGCTGGGCACAGGGCATACAGACTAGGACGTTCCCGTGGGCTGCCATCGTGGGTCTGAGTCAGGGTCCACGCAGCTTGTGACCAATCCCATCCAGAGAGAGTTTGCAGGAGCACCTAATGCAGTCGGGCTCCAATTCATAGATGTTAAATTGCTATACCACTGCATGAGTCAGACTATAATTTGGGATGAATATTAGGTCCCCATCTGTTTCATTATGTAGTGGTTCATGTGATGCACCTCCCGCTTTGAAGTCAGCACAGTCTTCTTGTACCAAATGCAAGCTGGCTCTGGTTTCTGTTCAATTTTAGGAGGTGCCCCGTCTCTCAACCTTTCTTTCACCGAAAGGTCACATCGAGAGTTTGCTTGCTTGGTTTTTTTTCTGAAAAGAAAAACAAGCTTTTCAAATGTGGAGGAAAGGGAAAACATTTTGAAGAGCCAATTGACATTGTAAAATCTCTGCTGGTATTGTAAACTTCTCTCATTTTTCTAAATACGAAATAGGGAAAAATAGCTCCAAGAGGCATGGAAAAACATTTTAGGCAGAGTGGTGCCGTTTTCATTTTTCATTAAACCTAGCCCTTCATTTTTTTTAATAAATTCTATCTTGAATTACGCTGTATTCAATTATGCATTTCAACTTCAGGCTAATGAAAATCTAACATTTGTGATTGTATCAAATTAGCCCTGAAGACTAAGAAAGTATTTAGTAAGCTATGCAGCTTGGCCTATATTAAATGCTGATTGATTTAATATATGAATACGTTTCATAAACTGAATAAAATAGCAAGTCAAAACCTAAAATATATGAATAATATATTGTCACAGATTGTTTATTATAATTACAGTTTTTGCTTTTTTGGAAATATATGTGGACTCTAAACATTTAGAAATAACCTGGAATGCTGTCTTTCACCATTTCTGCCATCCTTTTGTTCAACTCATGACTTAGTTTCCTGCTCCTGTAATTTGTCTGTCAGGTTTTTGTCATATGGAGCATGTTGATGCTGTTGGGGCAGCTGCATCCAGCAAACTCCTCTGTGTGTGACTTATGTGGTTTTTTTTCTCACAAGCATTTCTAGTTTGCCTAATCTTCTGTTGGTTACCACGAAGTTTATCACTTAGATAAAACAATTACAAGAAGAGCAATAGAGGACAAAGATGGTGACTTTAAAATACGTTTGAAGTATTTTGGGGTACATTAACTCAAGCTGACTTTCAGCTGTGCGAATTTCTTTGTATTATTAAGGAGTCTGTCCAAACTGCTTCTGAACTCGAGAGCATTTACTGTCAAGAACTTGAAGGGAACAGTTTAGATCCTACCAGGCTGGTAGAGATCAAAGATTAAGGATGAGGACCTGAAGAGTCAAGTCTAGGCGTGAGTAACTGGGTAATTCAGAGAGGTTCCACGCTAAATTTGGGAACATTTGGTTTCTGTGCCTCAGCAACAGAATAAGGTTGTGAAGAGTCATCAGCACAGATTTGCTGAGCACAAATCACATCAAACAAATCTAGTTTCTTCTTTAGATCAGAAAGGCAGCAGAACAGATAAACAGGAAGAAGGAAATGTGTTTTGAATTAGGAAGCTTACTGAAATTTCATAGACAAAGAGTTGAATTTTCTAGTCTTGAGCCTAAATTAACCTCTCATTCTCAATCCAATTTTCTTCACCAGTTTCCTTGAAAAGGTCAAATGCCATAATGTTGGGGTAAACAAAGGGGGGGGTTCTTCAGAGGAGAGAATTAGATTTTGGTGCCCCTTGGAGCATGACAAGGAGTATTTAGGAAAATTAGGGAAAATGGCTGAATATAACTATAGTGAAGCATATATATATATATATGTATATATAATTCATCTTGTCTTACAGCTTCCAGCCACACGTTTCCATTATTCCATCCACCAGTATTTAAAGCTCTAACATGACTGTATTACTGCCTATCTGAAACCTTGCAGTATGTAGACTAAAAATAGCTCTATATCCTTCTCCATTAGAATTTGTAGGCACAGCTTTCCTAGCCTGCAGCAATGTAGACCGAAGCATTCTTCACAAACAGCACTATTAAACTACTCTGTGTAGCACACAAAGATGTATTAAAACAAATACAGCGTATCGTTGTCTGTCTGGATGAGGCGTCGAAGGAAAAGGAATGCCCTGAGCAACACAGCCCTTCTTCAATCCCACTCAGTCCAAAAAAAAACCAGAGAGGAGAAACTGCCTCTTGCACATAAATACATTTGGAACTTTTCTAAATAGAATCTTTATGCAGAGAGCTGAAAAGAAAGGCAGGCCATAAAAAGGCCTTTCCAAGAGCAATCTCCTGAAAGTCACAGCATATTAGAGAAATTTTAAAAGTCACTGATCCTAAGTTCAGGCCCTGGCATCTTGGAGTCTTAAAATTAATGACTTCTTTTTGGTGAGAAAAGGGAGGAGGAAGTATTTCTTGTCCTGGGTTTGCTTTCCACAAGCCTCGACTATAATCCGTGCTTGTCATGCTTCAGTCAGATTTCAAAATGGGATCTGAACTGTCTTTTGGGTTACAGCTTAGGATAGATCAATATAGTCACTTAATAGCATAGCTTTGTAAGGAGAGAACCCCTGAATTATAGCAGACATGAGATCAGATAGTGGGGAGCAGCTTATACAGACACAAATCCTCTGTGTGAAAAAGAAATCAGTGTTTTTACTGCTTTTTTCCCTTGGTTTCAGAAGCACTGAAACCAGACAATACCCATAAAGCAGTCCTTGCAAAGCGTTTCAGTCTCCCAGCAAAACACAAAGGAAGAGCACCTTCTAAACCAGAGCAGCGATTCCCTACAAAGTCCTTATTCACTTGGAATTAAACTTTGGCTCCAAGCGAAAATGCCAGCGTGAAGCCCGTTCCAGCCTTAAAACCAGTCAGCAAAGAGCTGGCGCAGCCAGCAGATAGATAGTCATTGTGTTCTGCTACTCCTGCCCGTTCGCGGGGGAGCGTGCAGAGCAGGCTGCTCACGAGTTCCCGGGTGCTAAACCAGCGTTACGGCGCTCGTGCTGTCAGGCAGTCGCGCTTACAGCGACGCTGTTGCCCCTTTACGTTGGATATACGGAAAGAACTCGCTGCGTCGCGTTCTTCAGGCGTTAGAACGAAACGTAACCGAGTGCTTAATGGAAAGAAATGAGCGTGCCATTTGTAGTGCCTAAATGCTGCAGCAGGCACTTGGAGTATTTGGAAAACTTAGTAGAGCTACTCTGAATTAAGACCGGTCAGCTGATCCGAAGCGAGAGCTCTAGGGGTTTTTTATAAATATTTGTAAATACGCAAATATTTTTTTGCATAGGAAAGTCAAACGATGTCGGTGTATACCACATGGAGTTTGGCTAATGGCAATCCTGAATCCAGAGCACAGCACTGCACCAGCTGCTAGGAAGAAAATTAACTTTATCCCAGTCAAAACCAGGCCAAGTAGTTCAAAATTCAAGTAGTGCTTATCAGGTCTAAGAAAGCACCCAAGTCCTTCAGCATTTGCTTTATTCCATTCTTCATGTAGAAAATGTCAAGTGTCACTTGAAATGAAGATGAAGTTTGAAACACCCACACTGCATTCAGTTTTCTTCTAACTGTAGATCAGCTAGTAGGGAATGACAGTGTTTTGGATTTCAAACAAGACTGTTACCTCCGGACAGTGTCCACTAAGCTCCCACCTGAAGTGCAGTTTATGAAAAACCTAAATCAAGACTAGGGACTGTTTCAGCAGCTCAAATACAATCCAGTGCAAAAGGTAGTGTTTGCAGTTTCTGTGAGAAACAGCAGCCTGTATAGATCTCTTCCCTTTACTGTAGAGCACCTACAAAATATTGGTAGCATTATATTGAGTTTGGTTATTTCTGTCTAGAATAACATGGTAACCTTTTCATTAAGTGTACTGTGGCATGCTGCAGATGGGCAAGAGACGTGTCCTTTCTCTTGTTCTTTCCATTCTAAGAAGTGAGGCAAAATGAAGTGGCATTTCTGCTGTCTATTTGTAGCTCAGTAATGTGCATCACGCTGCCTTTCTGCCCCTCCACTGGCTGTACAGAGTTTGCCAGCTGCGGGGTGTAGCCAGTGGGATGTGTGCAGACCCGCACCTCACACACCTCCCAGCTCTACCCAGTGTGCAAGAGCAGCTGCAGTGATGGCACATGCTGGAGGAGTCCAGTGAGCTCTGCTGCTTCCCCCCCAGCCCCTGTGCCTTTCCAGGAGGCAAAACAACCAGTCCATGGTTTTTGTCGGTGCAGCTCTTTGCTGATCGTGTTAGTTAAGCTAATTAAATTATTGGTAGCACAGTTGCACCTATGCCTGTTCCAGTTTTACCGGTGGGCTTGTCCACAGACCTTCTTCAGAGTCACTGAGGCGTTCACAAGTACCACCTACATTGACCAGTCACGAGATTTCAGTTCCGAAGGCTCTTGGTTGCTGTTGGATTGCACCTTTACAGACAGATGTTGGTAGAGAGGAGGAGAGGGGCAAGTTAAATTGTGTTGCTGTATGTGTACAGAAAAGTGCAAGGCACTAAAAATCAGTGTGACATATTTCTGTGAAGGCCAGTGAGTACATTCAGTGTCTTACAAAGCTAAATAAGTAAACTGAACTGTGTTCTGCTGACTCCTGTGGGGATAGAAATGGATCTCAGGGATGCACAGTTAGCAGCACCAATAAGAAAATTCATGCTGCGCCTCTAAAGCTGAGTTCTTGGGGGCTGTCCTCATTTCTTACGTGGCACACATGAGGGTATCCTGATGCCCCCGTGTTTGTTAAATGTCCACAGTGTTCTGATTTGTTTGCGTTTATAATTAAAACTTTGGTTCCTTAGTATTCCTCTGATGCCTGGAAAAATTAGCAGCCTGCCAGTGCATTTCTGCTTGAAAAAACATACTGTTGAGGTTTGCTGCACTTTACAGAGCTTGGACAGAATCAGATTAATTCATAACTATTTTCATTTTGGCTTTTGGTTCATGTTTTCTTAATTTTAGATGATAATGGGTATATGCCATGTCCTGTACCTTGTTGTTCCTTAGAAAGTCTTTGAACTGTTGATCAACACAGGTTTTTGTTGTATAGAGAACACTTAACTCTGTTGCATTAATTTTGCTAGAAAGTATATTTGGTCATGTGAGAGAGAATACATTTTTAGAGCTTAAAGGATGGAAATAAATTTTCATGAGATTCCTCTTCAAATCTCATGACTCTGTGAGTGTTTACTTTTTATATCAGGTTAGTCTATTTTGTCTAATTCATTGATGAAAGCAGAAATAAACTGACAAGAAATGAAATGGCTGGAAAAGTTAGATCCAGAATGAAAAAAAAATGTTAACCAAGAAGCTGTCAAAGGTGTTCTGGGTTCTAGTTCTCTTGGGTTCTAGGCCATTGGTGCTGTGGGTTCTAGAGAGGCAGAGAAGGTGCTGTTCCCATCCCCTAGGGTAGGAAGTGAGATGAGAGTTAGGCTGCCTCAGGGGTGGATGAGAGAGCCCTCATGTGAAAAAGTGTTTGAGATTTACTGATACAAGGAAAACGCTACGCTTTGGATTTTTCCTACCTCTGAACATGGAAGATAACCTGTAGTGACTTCTCCTGCCAAGCGCTCCCATTCTCTAGTCCATACCTACCCTGTGCCTTCCATCGTGTTACTGAATTGGGCCTCCAGCTTAGCAGCACTTCATAGTAAAGGCTTGTCAGCTGTTTGATACAGTCCTGCTACCAACTGTGGTAACATTCTGTATTACTACTCACTGTAGTAAACAATAGCTTTGTGGAAATCAGGAACTTAGGAGGAGCAGTCATAGCAAGGAGAGAACTTGATTTAATAAATGAACAACCACTGCACCAAAATAGATCAGACTGGCTCAGAGGTTCAAAACGTTTCTTTCCCCTAAGGCAGTAATTTGTGAGTAAGGAAAACAAGCAAAATCAAATAAACTGAGAGCAGAGTAGAAGAGAAACAATAGCATCCACGATGCCAGTAATATAGAAAAGTGAGTAGCAGAGGGAGGGATGAGCTAATAAAAAGAAGCAGAGGAGAAAGGAGACGAAGGCTCCCGGCTCGTTACAGCTGCTGCTGCTGCGCTGTCTCTGCTTGTCAAATTCGCCGTGCAGCACGCAGCTCTGGAGCACCGGGAGCCCGTTTGGCGTTCTCAGTGCACGCACACTCCTGCAGCCATGCAGCTTGGAAAACTTCGGGGGCTCAGAAGGAGCGTGTCAGAAATGGGAAGGACCGCAGAGGAAACACCAAGGGAGTAGCTGTCCTCCCTGTAGGTGATTTTGGTTCCATTGTTCACAAGGAAGAAACAGATTGATCTTCCCAGAAACGCTCCTGGCGGATTTGGATAAGTTTATAAAGCACGATAGGATTTTTGTCAGCAGTGATGAGATCTTCCGGGGAGACTGGTGATTAGTAGAACAAGATTGCTGTTATTAAGAGTTAGCTGTCAAAATTACAGAATTACATGGGGAAAAATTAATAAGATTTATTGGTGTTGCTTTCACAGATGCTGAATTCCTCAACCAAGACAAATAAAACCTCAGTATTTTATTGCTGTTTTTCTCTGTGGTGAAAAACATGTAAAACAGAATCACAAGTGACTACGGAAAATTCACATCAGTGAAGGGAAAAATAGACACTCATCTTACGGTAAGAGGTAGAAGGAAAATCCAGTGAGGAACAATTCTGTTATCTCAAGATTAAGGTTTAGATGTAGCCCTAGGATTTTTAGGGCTTTCTGTCAGACTCTCTTAACAGTTCTGAGATTTTAGTAACAATTACTGAAATTGTTGGTGAGTTGCATGGTATGAGGAGATCACTGGTAGAGGGGGATCCAAACTCCGTGATCACAAATCTACATTGACAGTGACAAACAAATTATTCTTGTTTTTTCCTTGCCGGTGCCTTGCATCAGCATTCCACATGACTACATCACTGTTCTCATTCCCTCACTTTAGTTATTTCTGTAGTGAAATTTTCCATGGGATTTTTGCCTCTCTGGTACATTTCGATCAGATATCCATCATCAGGGAAAGGGACATCCCAGCTTTGGAAAATAACCTGCCTGAAAGGATGTGGAATTGATTGCTCTTGGCAGTGCTGTAGCCACTTGTAAGTTCTGATTTATACCAGGCAGACACAGAATGCCATCTGGTCGTGCCAGAGCGATGTGAAAGGAAGCACAGAAACGCATGTTTGGGTTGGCCATCTGTCCTTGTGTCTGTAACTTCATAGAGGGAGGTGTTGGCATGGCCAAGGCCAGGAGCTGAGGCCTTGTTCTTCTCGGAGGGCAAGGAAGTAGGATCTGGCGCACAGCCCTCGGGTACCAGAGCTCCTTGGAGTTTTTCAGACCTGATTGTGTAAGGTAGAAGGGGAAGAATGCCAACTGTAGCCTGAGTCCTGGGTTTCTCTCTCACATTCCCTGACAAGAGCATGAGCTTGAAGGGGTGTGTTGGGGGGCGTGGGTGGATAGGTATATCCAGTTCTGAAATCCCTGTCTCAGAAATAGTTGCCTTCTCACTTCAGGCAAGGTTGTAACACAGAGCTAACAGTTTCAAGTGGTGAAGATAAGATGGTTTTGTGGTTGTGTCTGTTTATTTAGGGGATTTGGTTTTTTACGGGGGGAGACTACTGGTTTGGGATCTTTTGGAGGGGCCGGGTTTAGGGCTGGGAACTTTCTGTGAAGCCACCGTAGGAAAATAAATAAAAAACATCTTTGGCTGCCTACTTCAGAGTTTTGGTGCTTATACTGAGTTCTTAGGAGCAATTAGGAGTTTGATGGATGAGTCAATCCATTTGTTACGTTTACTACTCATAAACCAGTGCTAATCTTGTAGTTTATTTATGTAGAAAGCACAGCGTGTGTATTTTGTATGGAATCTTTACACAGCCGTCGCAGTTCAGGAAAAGTTAATACAATTCTAGGACATTTTCCCTACCAATAGGTCGTTCTGCCTGCTAGGCTAAAGGGTTTGGTTCCCTTTTGTTTCAAATCCTCAGCTGTCCGGTGGCCAGATGGCCAAAGAAACAACTGCCCAAAATCCACCAAGAGCAAAGGATTCTCCAGAGAACCAGAGGCCGAGAACTTCCTAAAGGGCCCTCCCGCTGGTCAGGGTGTGGAGAGCGCATCTCCCACGTCCTGCGTGGTGCTCTGGGACAGGAGGTTGGGAGCTGAGCTGAGCTGGGTTCGCTCCTGTTGCGTTTCAGCCCCGAGCTGCGGCGCGTCAAGCGTGTTGTACTCGCGGGAGGGAGCGCGCCTGGCGGCCGGAGCTGCTTCACGGCTCCGGGGCTCCGGGCGCTTCAGGTTGCGTTCAGCCCGCTGGCGGCAGCCGTCGTGTCCCTGCGCAGTTCTGTGCCTGCTGAGACAGCCTGGTAGCACCTTCGTGTGCCTGTCACATCTAGGCAGGCTCAAGTGGGGCTTCTCTGAACGCTCTTCCAAGCTTGGTGTTTTAAGAGCTGAAGGCTCGCTTTGATCTTTGCTCTGTTTGATGCTGCATCAGCAAAGAAAATGCGAGTTCTATCAGTGACTTAGGTGCTGAATCAAACTTGAACAAATTTAATCCTGGTAATCTGCCGTTGAGGCATGGATCTGGTAAATACTTTTTTTAGTGAAAGAATGCCTTCAATTCTTACCCGTATCTCTCAATCACGGTCCTCATTTAGCACGGGGAAAATGTGGTGCGTGTTTTTGTGATGGGGGTATGGGAAGGGAAAAGGAGGGGGACGCATATTTGAGCCGAGAGCCTTTTTCGGTTTTGTTTATATACAGAAAGTAAAAATACATGGAAAGAAAATAAATGATAATATAGTCAATTGTGAATTCTGTAGTTGTGGAGAGCGGGAGACTGTCCTGGCCTTTTGGGAAGCAAACTTGGGGAAATACAAAGTGCAGACCACAGCAGTCGTTCCCAGTGTGCTGCTTGGTATGCAGCGACTCCAGCGTGCAAGGCCCTAAGCAGCAGTCTTTGGAATCTGTTACATTTGTTCCACAAAGTCACTCTAAACCCATTTAATCTCCTTCATCAGTGCTGCTGACATCCGCAACTTATGCACCAAGTAGACAGCTGAGGGAGGAGATTTATAAGGCAGCTCTCTCCGTTGATTCTTAGAAGGCCAGTTTCTACACTTCAGGAAGGGCAGTGCTTCATTTTACTTCTTCTTTTACTTGACCATCTTCTCCCATACTGGATAACAGTGCTACTACCGACCTAGCAACGCTTGTAGGTTTTATGAACAGAAATTAAATGATCATTACTAACACCACCTTGCCAGGGATTACCTTGCACAGCAGCGTAGTCCCCCTGCTCCACATGTAACGTGGAAAGGCTGGGAGTAGAAAAATAGTGAGGGACTGTGGCTTTTGTATTCATTCAAAGGCTTTTTCTAACCAAGCATTTAATAGCAGATTGGTCTTTTTTCAAAGTCCTTTTGAGGGCACAGAGGGCACAGAAGCTGTGGCAGAAATCCTGAATGCAGCAGAAGGAGCAGCTTGTTTCACACACTAGTGCTGGCACTAGTAAATGGGTATTGGCAGGGTGACTGAGTGAGGGACTCTGGACTGGGAAGTAAATCAGCAGCTTGATTTTTCTCTGGTTTTTCTTTCTTAAGAGGCCAGTGCAAAGGAAAGGGAGGCAGAGAAGATGGTAAACTTGCTGTAGGAATTTTTAAAAGCTTTCAGTATTGATCTGACCCCCTGAAGTTACAGAAGCCTCTGCCTAAAGTCAAAGAGGGAAGAGTTAAGCCAATGTTTTGCGCTTCGAGAAATCTTTTAACTGGAGATTATACTTCGGCTGAGTAAGGCAGACTCTTAAGGCAGTTAAATTCCCAGGAGCAGTGGCAATTTGTCCCCATATTAAGGTGTGAGCTGAATTTGCAGGAAAGATCATTATCACATCCCACCACAAATCCGCTGTCGCAGCAGCAGCAAAGGTCTGTCTGTCCACGGCAGTGTCACAGCCCCATCGCTTCACAGCTGCTTTCACAGGGAATGGCTTGTTCTCTGGAGGCACACGGGAGCCGAGAGTCATCCTGGGAAAGAGCTGTGTGTCCCCTCAAGAACTTCCACGGCACAGAGGTCTAAAGTACAGGAAACTGAGACTGTCTAAAAATGCTATTGGAAGGCCTAAGCCAAGTTTTCGCAGAGCATAAGGGGCCTAGGAAGACATTTTCTAGAGGGAAACAAAATTGGGCTGAGCTCTTAGTACTCAGTAAGTACTGCTAATGAAACAGTTTAAGCCACTTAGACTCAGTTCTCTCAGCTAATTGTACATTGTTGTGAAAAGCAGTATTTGATCATTCAGTTAAATAATGATTAGAAATTATAAAGTTGCTCTAAAACTGTTTGTTGTTTCCAAGGTAAGTGATATTTGGGCTTCTTCAGCTGATACTGCATGCTAATCAGAGTAAGGAGTTCAGTAGGTAGATCCTGTTAAATTAATCAGTAATTCCCACTTGGCTTTTCTTGCGAACATCTTGACTTTTAACATGCATCCTTCACAATTCAGAAATAGAAATGTGTCTCTGAGAGATCTGGGAGAGGTCAAATAGAATCTTAGTCACAGGCTTCGTGGGTCTATAATTAAATACGTTTCTGAAACATGGCATAATGTGCAAAAACTTGCCTGGTTGCTGTTCTATGGAATTCCTTCTCAACAGAGAGCTATTACTATCATAGAGGTTTCTGACTGCAGCAAATTAAATACCATCTGCTAAAGGAACTGTGGCAATACTGTCATCTAGAGTACTTCCCTTCTGGTTACTGTGGGCAAAATAGAGGGAACATTCAGAGAAAACAAGGAGACAAAGACCGGTGTCGTCCTTACTTTATTGCATCATGGCCACAGAGGTAGCCTCTATAAAGACCTGGGAACCCACTGTGTTCAGTAAAGTGTAAAAAATTTGGTGTGGCTGGGTTGAGGTGAATTTGTAGCTGAGAGAAGTTATATGACCTCATTGAGGCAATCGGGGTTGTGAGAGTGGCGTTTCTGCTTTTCAAATAGCTCACTTTTATTTTTTTCATATGAAAGAAGTGAAGAGAGGGATGAGAAATGTAGAAGGGGATGAATGACAGCTGAGAATTTGGGGAAAAAAAGGAAGGGTGGGAAAGTGGGTTACTGTCACGGCAGAGATGATGCTGTGAGGGAAGGAGCCAGGGAGCAGCCGAGGTACTGCAGCACGAATGGTGTAAAAGGGTTTGAAGGAGATGAAGTGACGCTGATGCCTCTGCTGGTGAGCTCTGGGTGGTACCTGCCACGCTGGCCCTGGAGCTCTGCTCCGGTTCCAAGATCTCAGAACCAAACACCAGGAGACAAGAGGAGGTTACCAGCAGCTGAGAAAATGCACAGGAACACGAATTGTCAAGGCCAGCCTTCAGCTCCCCGAGAGCGGTGAACATCTGCTAGATGCTTTGCTAGCTTGGGAGCTGCTCTGTCGTTTCTTCAGCACTGTTTTCATTTAGGCCAGTCCTCCTTTGTTTACCCTAACTCATCAGGCAAACATGGCAAATATCTTCAGAGTGATATTCTCTGCAGTAGAATGAAATCTGAAGGCACATGCAAGTCACAGCTGATCTGTGTTCGTTTTGTTTACTCTGTTGCTCCAGACAGTAAACTAAACAATTTGTCTCTTCCATTAACTGGCTTTTCTTCTATGGAACAGCACACTTAGTGAATTATTTCCATCACCCAAGTTTCTTTTAACAAAAAGTTTTGAAAGCTCTTCCATCTCTCGCTTCCCCAGTAAGAGAATCAAAAAGACTGCACAGAATTATAACAAATTACAAAGATAGATAGATAAAATACTGCTTTCATTTTTCAACATTCTCTAAAATTAACGGGTTTAAGGTTAAGATAAACATTTTACCCTTGAGCACCATCACTATACTGAAGATGCTGAGAGTCAGCTTTCTCTTTCCCTGCGCAGAGAATGAATGCTTTGACTCCACCTTCGGCTTTTCAGGAAGTAGCTGATTCTTACACTGTTTTTCCAGTTGAAGAACCTCCTGAGGTGTGCATGGAGGAGCTCTGCGGGTGTGGGTTTTTGTATATGCCCCGATGCTCTTCCTCAAAGGCAAATGGGGTTTTTTTTCTCTCATGTTTGCATGTCTGGTTGATAGCTGAAAAAAATTACTTGCGAGGTTTGTAATCAAATCAACGGATGTTTATATAAAGAAAGGAGACTTAAGTTTGGAGAAATATTGGCTCATATCTATTTGTACTGCTGAAGGAGTTCAATTTGGGCAAATGCAAAAAAGCCTTTACAATTGAATGTTGTCTATTTAGCTGGACTTCTGTCTCAGCACAAAATAAAAATGAAATAAAGGTATTTAAGCTATTTTTTATACATGAATATATGATTGTAATCGCTTCACCTGGTTTAATCATTCCCTTTTGGCTGCCAGGGAGAATAAACTTGTAGTGTACAATAGGTCAAAGATCTGGCAGGGAACAGAATGTGCAGTCCATAAATCTGTACAAATATGCAGGAAGCTCAGCCACAGCTGTAAGTGCAGTAGTGGCTTCAGCCTTTCCTTGAGGATGACATTTTAAGAAATTGTGACTTCTTTCAGAGGATGGGCTGTGAGACTGGACTACATTCATTTCTATGTGCTACCTGTATGGAAAAAAAGAATTGACTCTATTCAGCCAGTTGGCACACTTTATTGGCAGGCTGCTGTTCTGGGCTGCTCAGGTGCTGTGATGACACTGCTCCGTCAGAGACAGGAGAAAGCCCCGTGGTTTAATAACTCTCAGGGACTGAGTTGGCAAAGGCAAACCCTCAGAAGCTGAAGTACAGAGTCACAGTTTTGAATCTCTGAATTTAAGCTGGCACTTCTGTGTATAAAATCTACCAAACCCTTATTTCTGTCTCCTGTATCAGTATATGCACCTCTTTTTTTCCCATGGTCCTTTTTAGGCAGCCCACAGATACTTGCCAGTGACCATGGGGAAATTGAGTCAGTGTGAAATTCAGTGTGAGGTGCACAGTTCCATTTACTACACATTGTCCTAATATCGCACTTGATTACAGATTTATTCCTGCTCTCAGGGGCTTTCTGTGCACTTCATTATCTCAGCATCGGAGCGTTTCGCAAGTGTTAACGGGTTTATCTTCACAACTCATTCTGAGTGCTGGTATCATTACGGGCTCCTCTGAGAATTTCCTTGCCAGTCTTTAATTATTTTTTACTGAATATTTGCAAATGGCAGTTTCAGATACTGCAATTCAGTGAAAATTGGGCAGATATTTGTCGGATGTCAACAAGCATCCATAATTTCTGAATCTTTGCCAGTAATTTGGCAGTAAAAAGTAATCCAGTGCCCACTCGAAAAGTATGAATGCTGGAAAGCTCCTTAACTAAGCCCTTCTAAGTTTGTTTGCTTGATTTTAATTGTTAAACGTAGGTATTTTTCTCTGGTTTTGTTTTTGGAAACAGCTGAGCCTTTTATTTTTTAAACTTCCTAAACCAGTTTTTATGGACTGTTGCCCAAGCAGTTCAAAGCCTGCAAAATATTAAGCAATTGATAATGAATTTTTTTTTTTTTTAAAGGCATGCCAGAAAAAACAACTATCATTAATGCTTATAAACATCATGCAGCTCAGTAGCTTCAGTCTGTTGTAACCCAATTATTAAAATAAGTCGTGGTGTTTTAATTTGATATAAAGTATGTGGAAATGCTATTAGGACATATATATAACTGCTAATAAGTATTTATGACTGCCTAGTGTTAAGTGAGATTTAAATGAGGTGAGGAGTTCCTCCAGGGTGCTGGTGGGAGCCCCCATTGTGTCTCTGCAGCCCTGCTGTTGCTGTCATCGGCTGTGCTGACACCTGGTCTCCAAGGGCCACCTCCTTTCTCTCTGGACTGCAGTTGGGTCACCCCTGCAGCAGTATGGAAAGTGGAAGGTAGGAAAAAACAGAAAACAAAGCAAAGCAGCCAAGAAACCGGGAAAGGTCTCTTCACATGCATAGAACTGGCATCGTTTGTCAGTGGGAAACGCAAAAGTACTTGTCTTGGAAAAATCACATTTTAACACACATTTTAAAAAGCTATACACTGCACAGCCACAGCATAATCTTTGCAAGAACAACTTAGTCCTTTACGCATCATTTCCTACTTTATTTCCATGCTGATGAATTTGTTCCTTTTTCCTTTCTGTAGAGTGGAGAAGCTTGGTTACTACTGTATTAAGTAGATGAAGAGCAAGGGCCAGATTTAAAGGACTTAAAGGGATCCTGTGATAGTGACTTTTAGCACATACCCACACGCGTTTTCGCGTGCTTTTACACTTAGTTACTGATGTGAAATGTAATTCCCCTTAGGTGTCACCTTGGAGGTGCTGAAACGGCTGTGAAAATCCCTTGGCACCAGTTAGCAGAATTAATGCATGTAAAAGATAACATATCGTGACATGACATGGAGGCAGTCAGCTAGCCTCAGCATTTTGTGTTGTGAAGCTCTCTACAGGTCCTTCACTTCTAAGCATGTTCTATTTTGCCTGTGTTTAAGTGAGTTTTGCTTTTATGACCTAACATAATTGTGAGCTGGATGTTTCAGGACAGCTGCTGAAATTAAAAATCTCGTATCTCGTCTATATGCGTGGCCTTAGGAAATGCTGATGACCTCCGGGGCCAGAGCTCCAGTGTAATTCTTACCTGAGCATGCAACAGTTTTATGGGTTTTTAATTGGGTGAAGAGGTGAGATAGGGATGGTTTTAGGAATAGATGCTCGCACTTCTGATGTGTGCTTGAAAGGGTTTTGAGGTGTGTCAGGAAAAGGTTTCTTCTGCCAAAGCACCAGATGTGGGGGAGGGCAGCAGGCATGAGGGCTTCCCTCATGCTGCATGCCCAGCCCTGGAGCACTGGGTGAGAAATGGTATCGTTGCCCTCTACAAAGACCCCTCATAAGTTTAGAACAGGGAATTTAACATCAGAAAGAATTACACTCTTAAAAGAGGGAACACCTCCACAGTATTATCTCTAAAGCTGCTCTTTCTCTGTGTACCTGTTTCCTTCTCTTTCTCTTTCCCTGTACATTTTGCTGATGCTTTCCTGTTCCACTTCCTGGGACTATTCTATTCAAGCCACATGGTCGTATCATCATGACCACATATCATCACATTTACTGAGGAAATTCCTGTGGTCTCTATTGAATCCTCACTATTTTCTCATTGCAATGTTCAGTGGGATACGGTGATCTTAAATGAGCTTGAATGGTTGTTAAGTCTAATTTCTAATGCTTGCATGTATAGTCTTGCATATTTAAAATACCAGAAGTGGCCTCTTCTGCCTGATCTACACATTCTTTCAAATTACATTTTTTTATGCAACAAGAAGATTCAAATGATCCTTGTGCAGAAAAATCCACCTCCTTAAAGCTGAGGGGAGACAATTTAGGGGTGGTGGTACTCTTACCCATCATTGTCCCATACAGTGGAATTAAATTGAGTTAGATAAGGGGCTATGGCATAAGCTGAACATGGCAAAGATAAGAGTCTTAATATTTCTGCAGAGGTGTATGATAAATTTAAAAATTATTTCGAGGTACTGAATGACTGAGAGGGAAGGAAATTCAGTTAAAAGAAAAATTAATGTACTTTGTACTTAGGTACATGTATGTTTTGGCCATGTGTTCATCATTTGAGGGACAAGAGTACTTAAAAGCATGGTGATGGGTGACTGACAGAAGAGTGCAGGCAGATGCAGAGGAATAAATCTTCTGCTCTTGAAGTTAGTAGAAGTTTGGTCCCTCACATTCGCTTGACTTTGTCCAGAACATTCAGAAATACTCAGTGTCTAAATTCTCTGTCCATTTGTGTAAAAAATCAGACACTGCTCTGTCATTTCACTGCACAGAGGTAGCAGATAAAGATGCTGGTGAGGCAGCACCAGGAATATTTCAGGAACTAAGTGGCTCCTGTGCCTAAGAACCCCCTGTGCTGTTTTGAGTGTAAACATAGCTGGTGCTCTCTGAATGGGTCTTTATAGCCTGGTTGGAGGTCTGTGGGCATGGGGATGTTGGACAGCTATTGATATGTCCTAATGATGAGGATAAACCAGCCAGAAATGGCAGAATATAGCCTGGACAAACCTCTCTTAAGTTTGATTGCAAGCTGTTGAGCAATTACAACATTGTAGTCTGCTTACATTAAACTGTGGATATTTAAACCTATACTGCAATTACAAAAATGATGTCAACTACCTCACTCCGTGCTCCAGGTTACTGTTACTCTAGCAGAATAGTTATGTCATGGATTGGGACCAGAAATTATATTTATCTGGGGGAACTGAGAAGAAAATCCATAGTTGTGACCTCTCTTGGATGCCAGGGCAGCACACCGACTCCTTCACTGTCAACACGATCGGGTGTGCCGATGCTGTTGCTAACTGGGCATTCTGCTTATTGAGCTCTCGTCGAGCTGTGGTGTGAGGGAAGTTCTTTCAGCCTCTGCTGTGAGGTTTGTGCAACACACTTCCCTTGAAGTATCTTAAATTTTTCTTAATTTTCCTTTTGGTTTAGTTACTAGTCACTGGTAAGTGAAAGAGGCAGATCTCAGGTTCTGAGACAAGACTGCCTGAGTTGATACAAATCTTCGCTAGCTCTTTTCCTTCGTCCCATATTTTCTTCTTTGGAACATTATTGTGAGAGTCCGCTGGCTTTAATTCCCCCACAAAGCCAAATCCCTGTTTATTATATGATTCTGAAAAAGTCCTATTGACACTTAAATAACACTTGTGCCAGAGTAACATTCAAATTAGAAGTTATTTTAAAATGTTTTTGAAAAGTACTTAGGTGACTCTTAAGTTGTGACCTTGACAAGTTCCTGTTTTCTGAGATCTCTTCAGATCTTGAATCAGTAACTGTCGATACCATTTCATTCACCAGGAGAATTGTCTGAATGTACCAGAAATTGCAGCTTTCTCCAGCCAGCTGTCAACACATGGAGCCCAACCCCTGACAAGATCTAATAGCGCGTATATAGCCTAAAGTGAAAATTCACAATCCAACATCTGCAGTCCACAGACATTTGGAAGCAAAGTGAAGTTGCTTGTGCTGAATGTCAAGTTAAGGGGTAATCACACAGAATATGTAACAGTTGTTTTGGAAAGAAATTTGGAGAATTTATTTTAAATGGGAGGGGAAACGTGTGGCTCTTGGGGCCCGGATTCCGACTGGGGCTGTTCAGAGCCAGTGCAGTTGCAAGTAAATTACAGCTTCCAAATACCTGAACTGCTTTTGTTTCCTGTAATTTGCAGATCTCAGAGCTAAAACATGCAAGTCGGTATGGAGACTCAGTCATAATGAGCCAAACGGATTTTCGGGTTCTTCAGTGAAGTAGCTTTTATGTCTCTAATGGCAATTGCTATCTAAAGCACAGTAATTCCACAACCTCAGCTTTTGTGCAGTTTAATCAAATGCTTCCTTTCTCCTTTCGTTTGGTTTGTAGGTTTCTCACAGTTTTCCTCCTCCACCTTAGAACTATTTCCAGAGCTGAGTTATTAAACTTCACAGCACTGGAGGAGGTAAGCAGGTTTTTGTGGTGTACTGGTTCATTCTCTTGTGGCTGGAGCAGCTGATGCCCAGATGGGTTTGTCTTTCATCTCAGCTTTATTGCTCCTTTCTCACTGCATCGTTCCGTTCCCACTCAGCGCTCAGTTGGCGCTTGTTTTTTCTAGAGCCATCAGCAAATCCATGGACCACGTTAGGCCTGAGAGGCTTAAANAGTATATATATATTTTTTTTTAAT
The DNA here is from genome assembly GCA_013390105.1 of Tichodroma muraria. Lineage (NCBI taxonomy): Eukaryota > Metazoa > Chordata > Aves > Passeriformes > Sittidae > Tichodroma > Tichodroma muraria. The sequence goes on along the minus strand of WAAG01008420.1, from coordinate 106,819 downwards.
ATATTTTAATATATATATTTATTATTTTAGTATTGTGTTCTGAGGTATTTAGTGTTCTGTTGTCACTGAGTTGATGGCATAAGTAGCCCATCCTAACATCTTTGTATGCAACCAGAAGTTTGAAAACATTCTTCTGTGGTCTGTATTGAGTACTGTCTGCTTTAAAAATGCTAAATTTTAGCAAGCCTTAGTTTAATGCAAAATAGACCCATACCAGTGCAAGTAAATAAATTATGAATTAAAGGTGAGTTTTAATTTTTTGAGTTTTTCGAAGTTGAGCTCTGAAGTTGTGTTTCTCAATTTTGGCATAAGGGCAGTTTGGAATTGATTTTATGTAGCTGTGATTTTAGTGTTTGGCTGAAAAAGAAAATCAAGAAGAGGAGTTACTGATTTCTATTGCTGAAAGGCAAAGGATCATTTTTAAAAGCAAAACTTTGCTATAATTTGTTGATTTCACATTTGCCATTTCCTTGACCTTGCTTAGAAAAGCCCAAAAAAACCTCACAAAGATCTAAAAATCGGCAGAACAGGAACAGCTCCAAACAACCACTTTATAAACCATGGTCCTTTCTGACTGAAATTGTTGATATGAATGTATTCATGGGAATGCTTTGTTTTATCAAGGAGAATAAATAATCTACATCATTATCTGAAGTAAATTTCTATAAAATAATAGATCATTGTCTGAAGTAAATTTTTTCGTTCACTTCCCTCCCATGGGATTTCAGTGATCTAAATCAGAGAAATTCTTTCAGTGGTAGACCAGTAATAAATATATCTGTATGGAATATAGTCTTAAGCGTAGAGTAGGATAAAGGGTAAGGTGACCTAACAACTCTGTCGTCTCTCATTTTTATGATTCCTTGGGGTAGGAAAAAAAAAATCTTTTGAGCTGGCTGTGTTCACTGTAGCAAAATTACTATGAAAGATTCCTGAGGGACACTTGCATAACTGACCATTAGGAAAAGAACTGGCAGTCAGGAGAATAGAGCAGATACATTTTCTGTTCTCGTCATTGTCTTTGTCCCAAGCGTAGGACAGGGTTATATAATCACAGCTAGAGTCTGTCTTGCATTCTAATGCACTCATCAGCCGCTGAGAATCTCTCCAAGATGGGAAGATGCCATTGAAGTAACTCTGTCTTGGGGCAAGTTGGAAACACTGCCTGAGCAGAAAACAGCTACAGTTAGTTATGTTCAACTTCTTACACATGTTGCAGACTACACAAAAATCTCAGCAGCTTCGTAGCTGTCGTTATGAAAGCATAAGATGGACGGTGTAAAAGCTGATTTGGGCTGTGGCATTTCCTAAATAATCAGATGTCTTGTAGTGGTTCCTTACTGTGCTACTGCATTAGGCACGAGGAAGCTTCATCTCTAAGGACAAAGAAGTATGTCTCTGTCAAATTGAGGATTATTGGTTGTGATGTGTCTCAGATGTAGAACAGTTTTTCTCAGGGAGTGAAAACTTGAGTGTTGGAAAGCAACGTGAAGATTGTGCTGAATTCCATGTGTGTAATTCATGATGAGGCTCTGTCTGGGTGGAGTCGGTCTCTAGGATGTTTGGACAGAGTCATGCTCACGCTTCAGCTGAAGGGAGTGAAAACATCTGGAATTGTGCTAATTGTGTGTGACCCAAAAACTCAGGGAAATCACTGGAAAGGCTTCCTTTGATTACAGTGAGTGCTGGAGCAGAAAGTCCTTGGCCTGGGTTTTTGAAGGCCTATGTACTCTGGTTCCCCTGTCTCCCTCAGTGTCTTCTGCAGAATTCTTCAGCGGTGTGGATAACTGAGTTGCTTTCCAGAAAGGCTTTTTATTGGCACCAATTTTAAAAATCATTTAAGATGTGCTGGAGTGGTGTGAGATGATACATTGAAATGTGTGCCACGGGGCAGGGCAGTAAAAGGAGCTGCAGCTCAGCTTGCTGGAGCAGCTTCCCAAACACCAGACCATTTTGTGTATTTGTTTTTTATTATTTTTTTCTGTACCTGGTTAATAGTTAATTTATACTGTACAGAGAGAGACTGGTGAAATAAATGTTCTGCCAACTCTTCCCTATATGTTTCCCTAAATGAGCTCTGAAATAACACTTGAAAAAGGTCAAAATAATTTTTAGAGCACTTTTAAAGATGCGTATTTTATTTTCTAATATGGCGCCACAGAATGCCATATCTTGAACTGTGAGAGTTCAGTCACTGATCCACCCAAAGCAAGTCATTCCCATAACTGACTGCAAGTGAGATAATTCCTCATGATATTCTCTGTTTTGATGGACACACACACAAACACAGTGTGTGGCTACAGGTGCACAGGTTTTCTGCTGCTGTTTAAAAAGTGCTGTATCTAAATTACCAAGAACTCCTGAACAAGCACATTTCTTCCTTGTTTAGAAAAGTAAAACCAGGCTAAAATTAGAAGCATCAGTTGGGAATGATAAATATTTATTACCCTGGGTGTTGGTGCAGTCGAACAGTATTGATTTCTGCTGCTGAGGATTGTATTCTGTGCCTGTGTGTCTGACTGTGACGCTGAGAGCTGGGTGCTGCGTGCCTTGGGACACCCTGGCCTTTGTGTCTGCTGAGGCACAGCCAGGCCATGGCATCAGGCATTTTCAAACCTCAGAGAATTCAAGCCATGAGTAATACAAACGCAGTGTAGCGCCGCCATTTCCAGCCTGCTTTGGTCTGTCTTCTGTCCTGTTTGTCGTTCAGAGAGCCTGGATGTTACTCTGTGCAGCAGCAGGTCCTGTTCGGCGCCAGGTAGTGACAGAGGGTGTGGTGTTGCAGCCCAGCTGTGCTTCCCTGGGCTGCTGTGATAGGAGAGACTGCGTCCAGGCCTCTGTTTGTCCCTCTCCAGCTGCACGAGGTTCATCCTCGCTTTGGGAAGATTCCATGTTTATTCCTCTTGCACCTGGGCAAGACATGCCACACCTGAGTGCAGCAGCAGTGCTGAGGTCAGTGACTGACAGAGAAGATGCAGCAGCCAAAACCAAATACTAGAGGCAGTTTGGGCTTGCAGGGGGTCTTTCTAATAAAATTTTGTTATTCACTTACTTGTCCTGCTGCTCACAGTTGAATCTCAGCTCTGTGCTGTAGATTTAATCCTCGGAGATTTCTTTTTCACAGAAAGTGCATTTGTGCACCTTTAAACTTAAACAGAGGCATTTTTAGCTGTCAATAAGTATTTCTGACTCAACTTTAAAATGCCTTTATCAAAATTCTTTTTTCTTTAAAAGAATGACTGTTCATATGCTTGGAGGTATTTGTGTACAGTCCTAGACTTCTCTGCATTAATATCCTGTTCAAAGTGTTGGGAGTTGAAATTTTAAACAAAGGGATGAATGTTGGTTTGTTTCTAAATGTAAAAATACTGTGTTTCCAAAGATATGCCTGGCTTTAAATGGCAGAAATGTTGAAAACTCATTTGTTTATAAACTTCAGTGATAGGTAATTTTCACTCTTGTCTGTTGTTGATAAACTTGTTTATTAATTTCACTGTTTTTAACATCAGTACCTAGCATTCATCCTCAGAGTTCATGCTGATACCAACTTATTCGAGGGTTACTTTGTCAGGCTTTTGCTTTTGTAGTGACATGTATTTCTTTAGGCTCTAGTACAAAGAACGCACAGTATTTAGCCACATGGAACACAAAAGCTAAATCATACTTGCATGTCAGCAAAATAACTGCTAATAAGTGTCCATACAGTAGAGTACAGTGAGTGATGTATGAGCAGACGTGTGGTTTGTTTTGCAAGAACTGCAGTCTTTTCCTGTTCTCCTTTTCTATTACATTGCTAGGCTAACAATAAAAATTTGGTATTTGAGTTGTGGTATTAAAGTATTATGGTGGAAGACGGTGTGTCAATGTCAAATTCAGCTGAGAAATGTGATGATTAAGTGGTCAGCAGCAGGTGAGGATTATGAAAAGTGGTAAAGCCCACAATGGGAACCACATTCAATAGCAACTTTCTGGCACAGGAATAAACATGAACACATTGCTGTGGTTTCCAAGTACCCTTTAGTTTCTCCTTTAATTAAGCACCAATCTCTACAAGGTAACTTAATTACCTTATCCCTAGGGTGGTCATGTAAGGTAGGTGGCATTGTTTACGTGAGGTAGTTGTATACTATGTAGGCTTAAGAAAAATATGCAGGGAATAACTCTTTCCTCCTTTCTTTTCATCAGCTGCCAAGCCACGACTTCCCTGAAGTAGTTACACTTCTTTTGTTCTGCTACCCAGCAGTGCCTGTGTATTTTGCTTGTCCAGAAATGCCTTGTGCTTTTGTTGCACTGAAGTCAATTAGAGCTAATAGTAAATGATTATGTGGAACATCTTGGGAACCGAAGGACAGCAGAGCCGTTCCATGCTCTGTGTGCCCATTTGCCTTCCTGTTGCTTGCACTTCCTTCTTTTATGTAATTACTTTATCCTTTTTATGTCACTAATTTCTTAAAATCACTCGCAGATTGAACCCTTCTTGCTGCGTTTGTCAGTTCCACTGACTGGTTTCCTGCTGTACACAGAGCAGTTTCTCCTCAGTTCTCTTAGTGAATAATCTTTTGTATATCCAGGCCATAATGTCTTGTTTCAGGACAGGCACACTCAGCCAGAAGACTGCCTAGGAAAAGTAAGTTTGTGTGTGTTTGCTTTCACAGCTATAAGGGGGTGTAAAATACGGCATGGGCCCTGAGGTTCTCTGTGCATCTCGGGCTCTGTATGCATCTCACTTGATGCACTGGAGGATGGGTATATTCAGGTAGAGAAGCAGTAGAGTGAAAAAAATAATTTCCAGAAGGAAATTTCAGTTTTTCCTCTAGGATCAGGCAGGACAACGATACCTTAAAAATACCTAAGAAACGCTTGTGCTTTGGTGAGAAGGATCTACAAACTGAAGTCAGTCTCACGAAACAGAGCTTTGTCAGCTTGCTGTTGTAAAATGAGGACTGAGAAGAGATGAAATGAGACTCAGGAGCTGGAGAAGGGGTTGTGCCTGGCCTAGCCTAGCCCTTTCATTTCTGTCATTTCCAGTTCACCTTTGCATGCTAAGAGAGTGGAACCAGGGCCCACGTGTGGGTCTCTGTGTCCTGTGTCCAGCTGGGAAGAAAAGAGAAGGAAGTGAACTGGTGGGTTTCTGTTGTTTTCCTGAATGTCTGGTATGCTGGACTTTGCTGACGATTCAAACGTTTCTATATCTGCGTCTGATTCACCTCAGCTGTTAAATTGACAAAGACTCTCAGCCTGGTTTAGACCTGACTGCCTTCCCAAACAATTTTGAAGTGTGGCTTGGGCAGGCATCAGGATTCTTTCCAATGCTAACACAAGATAATAAATGGAAAGGATGTATTACTTAGGCTGTCAAGTTTTTCTTTTGAGCTGAGGTTTTCCTCTCATCTCAGAGAGCAAAAGGAACAACCTTGCCTCCACTTGCACTGTGTTGTGTGTATTGTGAGTATGTGTATATGAATAAAAGGTGTAGAAACAATGAAGAGGCAGAGGTGAAGAGCATCCTGGTAGTGTGAAGATGGTGGATGTCCCCATTTAGAGCTTCTGTAGCACTGGAGAAATGATCTGAAGGTAGACAGAACCTGTTCAGCTGAGCTCGGCCCAGGTTATTTCCACGCACAGTGAAAGCCTCGCCAGCCACTGTCCTGACTTTGAGGGGACTTGGTGAAGGGTTCAGATAGTGGAAATTAAAATCAGTGGTGTGTGTTGTCGATCACTGCTCGTGGGATTTTTCTGTTAACTTGCAAGTGATGAATAGGAACAGGTCAGACAGGGAGGCTGTGGCAGCAGCCCAGATCTCCTGCAAGGACTGCTCCCCACGTCAGGGAAAGGATAGGCTAAGCAGAAAGCAAATTTTTGAATTGGCATATCTGAATGTTTTAATTTCTCACGTATCTTGTAAGAAATAGTCTCCAATCCCGCTCAACAAACACCGAATTTCTTCCATAAAATAAAAACAAAGAGCGCTTTCTCCTGAAATACTCCTCTGAAGCATCTGTTTTCAGTTAGACACAAAATTTTGCTTGGAAACATCCTGCTGGAGATGAACACCAAACTTGTTTAATAAATCATTGCCAAAAACAATCTGAAGATCTTAGTCGATAATTGGCTTGACAGGATTTCTCTCCAGCGTATTTGCCAAGCGTTAGGGGCTGCCGATTCCCTTGCCTGGAGCAGTGGGGCCCTTTGCAGCTCAGTTACCCGCGGTGCTGGCAGAGCTGGGCATGCCTGAGTGACACCTGCATGCTGATGAGCCTGGCTCTGCCTCTCCCTGGGCTCCAGGGTAATCAGCATTCAGGGGCACGGGCCGTGCAGCCACCCCTGCCATATTCTGCGTACGGAAACGGGCACTTCTGCCTCGTCCCAGCTGCTGTCGGGAGGCGGCAACAAAAGGGCTCTTGATCAAGTGTATTTATTTGTTTAACTGGATAAAATGAGCCCATGTCCTTGAGAGCAAGAGAAAGCCTTAGCAGTCTGTAAGAGTTTTCTTTTTTTTTTCAAACATGCTTATACTAGCTGTCTGCCTAGTGTGCCGTAATCTGCAGCGTCAGGTAATCAGGATGGAAATACTTTGGGGGTTTTTTTGCCCTTTTTATGTTATTGTTTACCCCGTCAGGAGAACTTGCCAGCCGGGACAGCACAGTAGAAAAGCCTAGAGAAGCTCCTCTTGGCTGGTATTTGTCTACAGCAACACCAGGATAGGCATTAGTCAGGCAGTCATCGTGTTTCATCACTTCTGAATTTTCACATTTTCATCTGAATCACTTCATGGCACAAAGACATTCAATTGAAAGATTTTAGCAATTTTGAAATAGAGGAGTCTTTCAACAATGACGGGGATGAACAGGAGCCCTAACTGTTGAATTCTGTTGAGAAAATACCTTGAAATACCCATGATCTGGAGTTAGCTGACAAAATGCATCTTCCGAATACTGAAGGAAGCATCTTCTTAGCTTCTATTGGAGTTTTTTAAAGCCAAAAAGGTAAGGAGAAGAAAAACCAAACAAACTGATTCTTCTCAAAATAGGAAGGAAGGAAAGTAAATTTGTTTAAAGGGATTTACTTCTCTTATGGTCTTGTTCACTAAATATCGCCCCTTAAATTTTGTGCAATTAGCCAGCTCAGTTTACTCAAATAAATGCAATGTTGAGAACAGCATGTTCATTAGAGCTGATATATCCTGGGTAAGGAAGTGGGTTTAGGTTTTCTTTTTCATCAGCAGTGTGTTTTTTAGTGTCACTGATCGCAGTTAACCTTTTAAGAGGCAGTTGGGATTTTAGCTGGTAGGTTACATTCACTGGAGCTGTGCCGCTCTGTGGGACATGAAAATGTGTCTGTGAGGTGATGGTACAGGAAAAGGCTTGTGCTGGCCACGCAGTGGGCAGTGTTGTGGTGAGTACAGAGCTGCTGGGGTGGTGTAGCTAAGAGCATTTACTGCTTTAGCTCTCTCTCCTAGTGCAGTGTAATAATACCCTGCTTCAGTGGAAGTAGCAGGGATAAAAAATCCCTGTTTCGCTTTACATCAGCATTGGCTTACCTCACAAATCATCTGCTGATTTCACAATTTCTTCTGAGCTTGATTGTGTGGCACATTCATTTTTCATGGAACAATCCTTTGCTGAAATGGCTTCTGATGACACATAGGCAAGCTACAGAAAAAAATAGGAGTTTTGGTGCCATTTTCTCAGCAAGACTCACTCACAGTAGGAGAAGCCTTGTGCACATAGTTCTCCCAGACACATCATCTTTAGTGAAACTGAATGTTGGGCTGTATTTATAGAACTCCTCTTAAGCTAGAAAATTACAATCCTCTGCTTTTCAAATGTGTGTGGGTAGAGACTGCAGATCCAAACTGAAGCTTCCTTTCTGTAGAGAGAAAATCAATGACTTATTGAAATTTACAGCCAGCCTTGCTCCAGCGATTCAGATCCTTACAAACAAGCACCCTGAGCTGATGTACTTGGCAAATCTCATTTCAAATTATTTTGAAAGACAGTTTCAGATTTTACTATCTAATTCCCAAAGGATAATAGCAATTTCTGAAATTCCCAGTGATACGAGCAACGGATTTTGAAGTGCTGGCTGCAGTGGTTGGATTGCTAGCACAGGTAGAGCAATGAGGGAATAATAATTACACAGTGGGCTCTGCTTAACCAGTACATTAATGGACTGAATGTCAGCATACTGTAAAAAAAACCCATTGAAATTTGTAATGTCACAGCCTGCTGGCCAGTCACCAGTTTCCCAGATGCACGTGACCAGCACCTAAGCAGTGTCTTTAGAAGGGGAGATGATGCAGAGTCTAGAATTCTTTGCTTGTGGAGCTGTTAATTGACAAAGTTTGAATTAGGCCTGGAAAACTTTCAAAATAGACTAAAATCAGATGGAAAACATGGTTAGTCATTGTGGATCACGTAGTCAGTCTGTTTTATCTAGCGTGTAGCTTATTAAAGTTGACAAAATCCTCATAAAACTGCTTGAGAAATGTCATCTGAACCTAGCTGTTAAAAAACATTGAGATTAAGTGTCATAATTTGCTCTTCTGAGTTATAGTAAGAGCTTCCTTGGAACGCAAGGCAACGTATCAGGTGTAGTCAGGCTGTGGAGAGGAGATTGTTAGTTCTTTGTGATTTATATAATGTGTATGGCTCTGCAACACAAAACTGCATTAACCTTGCAGACTTAGACACCCCACGATGAATAGAGGCCTAATTATCTTTGCACTATCACCCCTAGGTTTATTTCAAAATTACTGATTTCCAAGTTTTCACATCTCTTGAATTACCCTTATTTTGGATTTTCATTCTCCAGCTATTAGCTTGCATGTATTCCAGTCTGAATCTTATTTTCCTGGGGGAACTCTTGCCTATTTTCTTTCGTTTCCCTAATAATGTTTTCTTTAATCCACATTAGACTTTCAATTTCATTGAAACTTAATATTATGAGCAGATTGGTTGAAATAGTATTGCTGCTTATTTCCAGCTGCCTAGTGACAAAATTAATCACAACCAGGTACGTGGGCTGTTCCAAATTCCATGTCCCTTCTTGCTCCATTCCTGGTCTTCAGCCACAGTCTTAATTTAGGGCCTTCAACCTGTTTTTAATCCAAACCCATGCTAACATTTTTTTAATAATTAAAATTCTTTGAATATATGAAAGCTATCCCTTCAACAACCAATTCTGATTTTATATCAAAACAAACCGTGAAATCTCAGTGGTATAAATGTTAAAGCAAAAAATCTTGATTATACACTCTTTTTCCAAAACTTTTTACAACATTAAGACAGAATTCAGCTGCCCAAGTGTAGGCATGTATTGTGTCTGTATCTGAGCTTGTCATCTACAGTCCTTTTGTAGTAAATGAAGCAAAAGAAGCATTTTTAGGCTGTAGTTAATGGCATCCTATGGAGAAATCTCAGTCTGTGAAGCAGAATCATGCCAGTGGCTGCCTCTTCACCAGCTGAACAAAGCTCACGTAGACACCTTACAGGCAACTCACATTAAGTTAGGTGAATTCTGTCCTTAATACCACAGGTATGTATTTCTTTATTATATTAGGCTTCTAACCTCTTGCATTAACATCAGTAACCTTTTCCATAAGAATATAAGGAACTACAACCCCTTACTGTAATGTGCCAGCTAGAGCAATCTCGTATACCATTTGCTAACACTGAAATAGAGATTTAGGCTCTTCTGTGTGCATCAGGGTTTACAAAAGCAATCAGAAGGCTTTCAACTGCATTTTTATATCAAAATCTTAATCTACCGAAGTTCACATACGCAACAGGTGTTTCTCAGTGACAGCCAGTTCTGGAGGTCACATTAGTCATTTGGGGTCAAGTTCTGTGGCTTTTCATTAAGCATTGTTAGCAAGTTGTTCCACTCCCACACTGGGGTCAAAAAAGAGTAAGTAACAGGATTGTTAGAAGTGTTGTTTTCTTCCAAGTGCTCTTGATTCTGCTTCTTAGACCAGATGGAATAAACAACTGATCACTGTGTTGTTTATCCCAGCAGCATAGCCTCAACAATTCAGCCAGGCTTTTTGCAGACACTGCCTTCAACAATAGGCTTCAGGACAGGATGCCAGAGAAATCTATAAAAGCGTGTTAGGGCACTAAATTCCCACAGAAAATACCTTACATAATAAAGGGTAGGATGACAAATCCGGGTGCTGTCTCTGAGGATAAGTGTCCTCATAGCCACATAAACCCGATACATTGGTACAGCAAAGAAAGCTGGAAATCAAGAGTCTGTTATTAATGTTAAAACTTAATTTCATTGTCCCAGTCACGCTATTTAGAAGTTAGCGTATAAAGAGAAGCTTTTTGAACTTGTCTGCGTATCTTCCTTTTCCTTTTTGCAACCTTTGGAACACAGCAGGGGAGCAGTCTCAAAGTGTTGGTGCTGCGCTGCCTGTGCTACTCCAAGTGACAGACTTTGTTAGCACGGGAGTTTGGTCAGAGCTTGTGGGAGCTCTGGCCAGCTCTCCCAAAGGTCCCTAACCTGATCTGCAACATGTACGTTGAGCAGACTGGAATCTTGTCCTGGAGGATTGCCGTGTCTAAATATCACTTGTGCATATCTAACTGCAGATAGAAAAGAGAATTATACCTTTTCATTGATTAGAAAGTCTGCCCATGTATTTTATGCACAACAATAAAAATCCCCAACAAACCTAGACACAAGGGGTTGAATACTTAGTCATTCCAGCTTCCCTTTCATTGATTTGCAAATAGAGGGTAGATGGAGAATTTTAAAAGCCTGTGACCAATAAAAGAGGGCTGCAGCAGATAGCTGAGTAAAACCAGAAACCAAACAAACCAAGACAAACAGGAAAAGTAATCTGGAAAAGAACCTGGAATTTTTGCTTCTCAGTTGTCCGAAACCGAGGAGGTTCCTCAGGCCATTCTGGAGCCGGGTCTGTCTGCGCCCTGGCTCGGGAGGTGTGGTGCAAGCCCGGTGATGTTGGTGGGATTTCCCCTGCTGGCACTGACAGAGCCCATGCCTGTCAGTGTGTCAGAAGGTTCAGACCTGGACTGCAATGAGGGTAGACCTTGGCAGCTTTTGGGCTACAAAGGGTCTTCTGCAATACCTTCTTGTCACGTCGTATCCTTTTGCTCATTCCAAGACAGGATAGCAGGTCAGAGCTGCAGGGAGCCATTCAATCACCTTGTCCGTGTAGGAGGTGCTGGAATTGCAGGGAGGCAAACGTGCAGCTGAGGCAGCCACACAGGAGAGCAGAACAAAAAGGGGCAGCAAAGTCACATCGCCCTTGTAGCCACTGAACATGGTAAAAAGCCTTGCAGAGAGCCTGCCTGCTTGGAGCTGCTCAGGAAATGGGAGATACAGAGCTCTCTCTGCTTTCTCATTTTAACACTGCATGATCTACTGCTTCTGTGCATCCTTGGGGAGTCATTTTGGAACATACTATGTTGAAACCAGTAAAATACGTGCTTTGATTTTTATCTCCTTCCTAATGTTTACTGGAGTCATTACGCTGGCCGTAAGTCCAGTGAATGCTGTTTGGTGCCTTTTATTGGAAGAAAGCCCTGTGTTGGAAGTGCAAAAGGTGTTTATTGTTCCCTTTTCCTCATTCAGGATGGACTTACGTGTCCTTGTCATTTGGTTACGCGGTAAAGAGGTGATGTGGCACGTGGAATTCTTAGGCAGAGATGCCTTTCTATGGTTTAAATACAAAACTTAGCAGCCAAGGCCAAATGATTGATGTCTGGCTGTGCTGTAGACTGGTCTAAACAGCATTCCAAAAATCTGCTGGCCTCACAGTACGGATTGACTGTGTTTCTGAGCCCATTTATACCTCACTTTGCCAAAGGGAGCATTCCCAGCACTGCATTTGCTGTCCCCACATTCACGCTCCCCCCTCAGTTCCTGCCCACACGCTCTGAGCACTTCATTGCACGAGTTTCGCCTTTCAGCACGCCCCTTTGGGAGCCCGTGCAACTCACTGGGCTGGTAGGAAGATAAAACAATGTATGTGTAAATAATTTTCCTGGGAGTTTTTTTCCTGCAGACTCTGGAAATTGAAACAAGTCAATGGAGGGGTATGACAAGCCCCAAAGCTGGTGCAAGGGGAAGGAGTTTGGATATAAGGAGCAGGATAGGATCCCGTAGCATAAGGTTAAGAAGCAAAAGAAAGGGAGGCAGAATAGCAGAGGAGGGAGGGGAATGGAGGTACTTTGTTGGGGAAGCTTTTCTACCAGCCTTTCAGAATGGTTTGTTTATTGAATAGGACAAGCAGCTGTTGACAAAAGCTGTTGTTGAGCAAAGGTTCGTGACTGCTTTGAGGAATGAGAGACATCTCTTCTTGTCGTAGTATACGCCCTTGAGTCGTATACTATGAAGTACGAATTTCTGAAGGTAAGTCCCCAGTGGAAATGCACGTGACTCCAGTGAGCTCAGACAAAGCTGACTTGGGATGTTTTGTCCTTGGATAAAACGATGTGTGTGGCTGAGCCAGTGGCATTGTTCCCTGCCGCTGAAAGGAGTGTTTCTCTTCCCACTCCTTAGGCCGACTCCCTTCATTGTGGTGGCTTCGGGATTGTTGCACTCCGCTGAGCCACTTTGGCTGCTACAGCTGGAAAAACCAAACTCCAGCTTTACTTACAGTCTAAAGCCAGCTCAGTGCTTTGTCAGAGATGTGGAACTGCTATGGCAGTGACCGTGTCACTTTAGTAGCAGTCTGGTTTAGTTCTGTAACAGTAGGTCAGAGCCACTCTCAAGGCCCAGCTACTTTTATATTTTAGTAGACATGTGAGAATTTAGTTTCTTAAAAGGTTTCTGGTGATGTTGAGTTCTAGGGTAGAAATAATCTCATTTATTATTTAAGTATTCTTTAGAATCAAAACTCTCTATGCCTTTAACATGACAACTTCTGATAAGAAGGTCTGAACTTAAAGTGGTTCACTCGAGGTCTTTGTCGTATTTAGTAAGGATTAAATAAGATTTTTCCAGTTATGTATGATAGAACTGCATAATGAGAGCTAATGAAACAGTCAACAGAAAGTAATTTTGTTCCTGCTACATAATGCTGTATGATAAAATTTGAAATTCATGGAGCTTCTATCAGTTTGATTAAAGCTCATTTCATTCTCTAAATAAAGCTTCTTAGATGTTGGAAATTGAAACTGAGAACTGGAATCTCTGGAGTATTTCCTAATGATTATTTAAAATCATTACCTGAATCAGTTGTTATTACATTAATCGGCATCGAATTCAAAAAGTCAAAGAAACAAAACCCAAGGAAACAAAAACAACAACACAACCCACAAAACAACCAAAACAACCCAGGGGAAATGAGGAGAATTTCACCTCAAATAAACCTGAAATTCTGTAAAATTCCGGGACAACTGGATGTCATGCTGTGACCGTGATACTGTGACTCTCTCACTAAGTATAGGCAAACTCTGCAGAAAGTGTCTAGCTTTGCCATTCAATTGGTGATTTCTTTTGTTTTGAAGATGAAAGTTTCCTTCCCCTAAAGAAACACGTAAGTAGCTCCTGCTGGTGCAAAGTGTTGTGCCAGACTTGTGCCCCTTGCTGCTTGACTGCTCAGCCAGTCTGCTGCTGCTCAGCCTCAGTTTTCTAGAGGCAGTTTAGTTCGTAACATGGGACTTAGTATGTAAAATCACTCATTTAGGGGAATTAAAAGTATGTGTCTGAGCTAATAACTGGGCAGCACGCAAGGTATATGGTCTGCTCTCTAGGGACTGAGAAAGGAAATTGAAAGGTCAGCTGAACTTAGAATGTATGACACTTAAAGGCTGGGCATGTAGGTTAGTAGTACAAATATTTGTTTAATGCATTTCTTTAAAACAATAGTGTATTTCTCTGATACCCCTGTCGTAAATCTAGGAACTGCAGGTGATGATACAGAATAATCAGTATCATTCTTTTGGATGACTTATGCATCCTTGAGAGGGTAAGTCATCTACTGCGTGGGGTTTTTTCACCTACTGATAATCAGACTTCCAAAAAATCGATAGATGCCTGGTGGAGAAAGAATTCAGGGATCGCAGCAAACACTGCAGGCTGTATTTCTTCCGGTAATGAAAGTATCCGAAGGGGCAGCGCCGTCTCTTTCCATTCACTAATATTCTTTCTAGCTGTTGTAAGCGTTATGTTAGCCACAGTCGTTCTGTGTGAAAGGGATTTGATAATGCTTTTATCTCTCAGCCCTAAAAGCCAGTCTTTTTGTCTACAAAAGGATGCTGTCCTCTGTGCTGTGTGTACACCTGTGCACATACCCGCCATTCGAAGCTGCGCATAGTCAGACTTCTGAGTGCATTCGTTCACATTCATCTTATGAACGTGTGAAGCAGGCGTTATCTTTTTCTGACAAAACTTCACTTCCTCCCGATTTGGCTTTCTTTCCTTGATAAAAACGCCACTACCATTCACACCACAAAATACCTTTTCTTAGGCTCTGCAGCAGATAATCGGAGAAAAGGAGCTCCTGCAGTGCAATAGTCTCGGCCATATGTGTGAAAAGTTTAATTTATAAAGGCTTTAGGTTTAAAGTGTTGGCTGCTGAAATGAGCCTCCAGGCATGGAGTAAGAGTTTGATCTGATGATTGAATGGTCCCAGTTTCAAGAGTCTTTTCTTCATCGTGCTGCAGACTTCTTCGGTGTCTGCTAAAGCCCAGTGCCAGGTTCAGGCTGCCCTGCAGCTCTGAGGACTAACAAGCAGAGGTGGTTGGGCTGGAAATTTTGCCTGCTTCCTGCTCTTGGAAGTTAGCTCAGATGCCAGCCCTTGTTTGCTGGTGGAGAATCTTTTGCTGCCCATCAGCATGAAAGAATTCACCCAGAACTTACTGGAAGTAGTCATAAATTGGTGTTACCAAGAGTTCCCTCTGTCAGCAGAAATCCAGGGTGCTTCTCCAGCACCATCATTCTTTGGCTTCCAGCAACTGCGTAAGCACCAGTTGCTTCAAAATTGTTTCCAGTCTCGAGCCCAAGGTTCTAGCTCAGGTTGTGTTTCTGAGCCCCAGCCTACTCAGAAACCTTCCCAGAAAAAACTAACCCTCCCCTCCAGCGAGGCCTCTAATTTCCTGCCAACTAACTGGATTGTCAAGGCTCAGAGGGCGAATGGCTGAGGGATTTTTACACTGTTCATTATGCAGATTAGGAGCAACAAAACTTTCCTTGGACTCTGCTCATTCATAAAAGACTCAAATGGTCTCATTTATTTTAAGTGCTGAACAGCCACTCTTAGCTGTATGCATTTCAGCATTGCTGCTGTGGCCTCGGCAAAAGGAGTGGCATGGCAGGAGCACTTCTCTGGCACCAGCCTGCCCCTGAGCAGCCTGCTAGCCCTGGTGGCACACGGGCTTCGTGGTGCCTGGTGCCAGGCTCCAGGAACTCTTCCCTGCCACGAGGAGTGACCTGGCTGTCCCCAGGCCACAGCTCTGCCCCTGCCCTGGGAAAAGGGCACAGAGGAAGCACTGGAAGAAACTGAAAAAAAATAGAGATTTAACTGCTTTTAGTGAAGAAATCGATCATTACTGATGCCCATTAAAAATATCAGGTTAGTACTGGACAAACACATTGTAGTGCCCTTGTTTGTCTTTCTTGTTGTTTCAATCATTTCTCTGATTTTCTCTCAGGTCAGAAATAGACCTGGAGTTTAAAGGTGTTGGCTGTAGTGATTTCATGACAGTACAAGCCACTGTTTTTATTACATTTAATGACTTTGTAAATTAGCTGATTAAATTGTTCCGTAGATTTAGCCTTGGTGTATAAAATAGCCTCTTTTAATCTGAAGTGTAATTGAATAGGAAAATATGCCCTTCATATATTTCATATAAGAACTTAGTGTTATTTGTTATCCATTATTTTCCAAGTAAAATGAGCATAATTAAATTCTTAATTAGCTGAAGCATCTTTTTTATTTAATTTTGTCTTAATTCCTCACAGAATTCTGTATTATCTGTTTGGGGAATTGCTCCCAAAACATTAGCATTTATCATAGTGGAAAACCCATTTGAATTGATTTTTCAAGTGGCCAGTTTGTGTTTTTAATGCTCTTGCAAATGCTAAAGCCTGCATGCTACTGAAGTATCTACAGGAGGTGGACTTGGATGACAGAAATCCAGTCTTTTATTTTTTTCAGTTTCAAGTTGTTTTATGACAGTATTTAAATAGCATCTTTATTACACATAGGAATTGCTTATTTCTGAAAACAAATGAAAATTTTATGTAGGTAAGAACATTAACATGAAATCTTGTAGATGTAAAGGTAAATAAAGAGAATGTATTTATGTCCCTTAGGTTATACGAGTCAT
Organism: Tichodroma muraria; assembly: GCA_013390105.1. NCBI lineage: Eukaryota > Metazoa > Chordata > Aves > Passeriformes > Sittidae > Tichodroma > Tichodroma muraria. Next base: position 90,515 of record WAAG01008420.1, on the reverse strand, counting down.
TACTAATTATTTTAATTAACGACTTAGTTAACCAATTCCAATTGAAAGGTGCTGGTGAAATACAAGCTGTTATCACTGGTTGTTTTGGTACATAAGTACCAATTAATATTTCCTGCATCTAGGGCTAATTGCTTGAAAAGATATATTTAATTAAAGGAAGCAACCCTGTAATTTGTCTGTATAGATGATTTTCTCTTCCTTCCACTAGGCTTCTGTTCCTGCTGAACATAATGGGGGAATGTGCAGGTTCAGGCCAAAAATGGTGTTCTGTACTTCTTTAATTTCATTTGTATATTTTTAATCTCTGGTTGGAACAACGTTCACCTAAATGGCAAGTAATATTCCCTCTTCTTCTTCTTCTTCCAGAGCAGTAATGTAACCAAAAGACCCCCGACAAGTTTATTGTTAAGATGTTTGTAGCAATATTTCATCGAGAGAAAGCTCTCTTGGGGAGTAAAGAACTATTAAAACCTAAACCCATGACTCAATTTCCATGATTATGCTAAAGGAAATGAAATTGTCAAATGTAATTACCTTTAAGTTTTGAATATAACAATGATTTTTTTCATGAGCAGAACATTGTAATGTCTTTTCTTTGTGTATAATTAATACAATTAGAAGAAGTAGGGAAGAAGAGGTTCATGGAGTTTAAGAGATGAGGACAGAGAAAAAAGAAAAATAAGATGTATCAGGGACTCCTGGAAAAAATTCCTTATGTCAGAGTAACTGGTTTGGATATAGTGACGATGAGAGGATTTCTCACATGGCTTTAAGGGAAGGTACACATCCAGGACAGCATTTCAGGGAAGCATCAGTCATCATCTCTCTGTAGGTTTCCTGTCCTTTGAAGAACCCTGGCATAGCAGTTCTGTGGCCTCTGGGACACCCGTGACCCTTCCACGAGCTGAGATGGAGCTGGCCCGTAGGACGCCGCGGTTTCGGGAGGTCACAGATCACTCTTGGTTCTCACAGGGGCTCATCATTCGAGGGTTGTTGAACTCTCAGTTACTCCTTAAACTCTGTGTGATGATGGCAGCCAAAACTCTGAGTAAGGGAATAAAGAATAAAGAGGAAATTGCAGGAAAATTCTTTGCCTCCAGCTGGATTTTTCTGGAGAATCTACACTTTACTGTGCACATTAAAGTTTTTCCTCTGCCCCTCAAACACCTCATTTACTGTTAGTTGGGTGAGCATGAGAACAGCTGCTTCTCTAGGCCAGCCATGTTTAATTACTTATTATGTAAGTATTGATTCATACTTAATTATTAATTTAAATTCTTAATTAATTTAACTCCTTCATATTTAAATCGTTTGGGTTTTTTATATATGTATGTTCTGCCTTATCATTGTTTTTTTGTGCCTGATTGTATATAGATTACAATAATTGTAGAGAAATATCACAGGCTGGATATGCAAGCTCTTGAAAACATCTCCTTGTGATGTTTCTCAGCAGGATTCATTTCATCATATGAAATTATTGCAGGAAACCACAGCTTTTTGCCCATGACTCCAGAAAGTGATGTGTGATGAACACTCTGATACAAGAACAGAGAGCTAAGGCTGGTAAAGAAAAGTCGGCAGCTATGAAAAACAAGGATTGTGGCTTACACTATTTTGATTAGAACAATAACTTGCTCTGTGCCGAATACAGGATGAAGCAAAGAATCAGATTAAACCCGAGAACATCAGAGTATTTGCAATGCCAAAAGGTGCACAAGGATATAATTCATTTCTGAATTGCTTGGTTTAAAAGATACTTCATCTTCATATCAGAAACTTTGCTTTCTGTAATGAGAAATCACACCATTTTCAAAGCAGACAAAATAGGAAGGAGACACAGGTGCGCTGTTTATTTTGAGACAGAAAAGATATGGAAGGGACATTTAGACTGATGGGAAAGCAAAACAAGCTTCTATCCAAGAAAAGGTGTTTTTCCTTGCCACACACGAAGGGTTTGTTTTTATTTCTCCTTTAAAACCAAAAATACAGAGGGCATGTAGTGGTACAACAAAATAAGTGATACAGAGAATTTGTGGTCATGCTTCACGTGAATTTTCATTGTGCAGAAATTCAGGGAGTGACAACACTTCTTCAGATTTCTTCAACATTCCTGTTTCATGTTTGCCTTTAATTTGATGTCAATAGCGTGCTTTCATTTGCTCTTTATTCATGTAATAGAGTATTTAATATTAAAGTGTTCACTTGTTCCTTTTTCCCTGTAGCAAGCTCCATATCTGATTCCAAATCACTGTCTAGATTTTTGACACAAAGAAGAGCAGATTTCAAAAGTAACAAGTGAGCTTTCAGGAGGAGTGTAGGAGTTTGGACAGTCAGAGCAGTGGGGGTTCCTGCTCCTGTCTGATATGGGACCTGTTTCTTACCCTGACATTTTAGACTTTACCTGCTAAACCAGAGTGAATCTCCCAATTTCCATTTGTCGCTACTTTGCAGTTCACATCCTGAATGTTTGCATCATTCTTTTATCCATCCCCGCTGTATTTTTACATAAATCTGCCAGGGTTTTGGTGTGTGTTTTGGGCAAAATCTGCATTTGATAAAAGGTGACCTTTTGTTTGGTAGTCTGGCAGACTTGAGTGCTAATAAGCTGAAGGATGAGGTGTTTAATGAGTCCTGTGTGTAGAAATAATGATAGATGGCTTATTTGGGATTCTACAGGCACAGCATGGCCAGGCATGCTGAGGAGTGCCTGGAACTGCACCAGCCTACAGTGGGAAGCTTATTGATTACACAGAGACAGGGCATATTTTTATCATTTTTGGAACAGTGTTCTGCCTCAGGTACTAAAATCCATTAAAGTAGGATTATAAACTTAGCTTTAACCTGGATCCTAAATTGTTTCTTGGTGTACAGTCAACAGCAGCTCTGTGAGATCAATCACAGTTACTAAGGCATATTAAAATCAACTTGTTTAATTTTAATTGCTGGTATGCCTGACTCTCTGTGAGGCAGCTGTTCATAAAGCTAAATTGCTTTTCTGCCAGACAGGAGTTTCATTTCACTTCATGGTAGATTTTTGCCTTATACACCTCACGAGCATTTTGCCTTCCTTTTCCCCTGCTTCCCCCTCGTCTGTGACTTTCATTTCTCTCCAGATAATTTTCTCTGTTTTGCCTTCTATCCTCATTAGCAGAAGCTTCAGCCTCGCCCATGAGTCAGCTTTAATAAACTAGGTGGATTGTTTGAATTATTAGTTGATGTAAAGGTACAGACCTGGAGCTCTTTTCGGTAGTCCCTGTTAACCTGTGCTATGTGAGCAGTTTTGCCTGCAGACTCCTAATCAGCTCATAAAAACTGCTGGCTCTGTTGATGGGTATATTGTGAAAAGGTACATTTATTTTAGAGTTGTATCCTGTTTTCTGTTCAGCTGCATGCATTTTAGTTTTCTGTGCTCCGTTTTTTTGTAGGGGAATTCTGTAAAGCCATTTAGTAATTTCATTCCTGGTTTTGCATCTCCTGTCATCCTGAGTTTTGATAGGGAAAAATCCATGTTCAGTTTGTAACAAGTTATTTCCTTGCTCTGGTTTCTGAAGCTAATCATAGACTTTGGTATCAGCAAAGAAGGAACACACCTGAGTCTTGACCTCCCGCATAATGTATTAAACATGGCTGTTGCCCTCATCTTCTTTTGGTAGAATGGGCTTATAAATACCTGCCTGCTGCCCAGCATGGACGCAAGATGCTGCTCTGCTCTGAAGAATATTGGATGCTTTCCCATTTCCAGTCAATTTGAGGATTTTCCGTGTCCTTCAAGAGGCAATTGAAGCTTCTCTATCAGGTCAATACTTTCAGGCTCATAGTAAATGCAGAGAGATCAGAATAAAATTACTGGTTTTCATTTATTGAAAGGCAGCACTTTTTGGAAAGAGAACAGGTATGTGCAAGAGACAGGAGAGCAAAACCAGAACACTGAATTTTGGGAAAAGAGCAGTGGTTCCAGCACAGCAGTTGTACAAGTGCTGAATTTGTGCATGGCATTACAGTAATATGGCCTATTAGGGCAGTGAGTGGCAGCAATCAGGGCGATTTGGATTTGGATGTCTTTGATTCTGAAGGCAAAGGGAGTCAGTGGCATTGGAGAGAAGATGCACGGCTTTGAAAATTGAACATAACATATAAAGCAATGTAATATTATCGAGGACAATTCCAGGAGTACACAGCACTGAGTAATTCTGTATTTATATATTTTGCTAAAATTTTTACCCTCATGATAGCCTTGACCCTGTAGGCTTTAGATTTCAGCACGCTCTGTGGATTTTCCAATAGTTTCACTCCTGTGAAATAATGAAGGGGATTTTTTTTCGTATGGATGATTCGCATAATTTCGCAAGTTAAGTTCAGATGTTACTTGTCTGTTTCTGCTTTATTTCTCGTTTTTCATCCATGTGCATTCTGTGCCCCTTCTGTAGCAGCTTTTAAAACGCAGGTTGCAGGTGGAGGGGGGAGAGGGATAGCACACACTGCTGTCTTGCCGTGCTGCTGGGAAGCTTGATAAAAAGGGAGCTCTTCAGAGCTCCCTTTTCATTTTTTCCTGTCTGCATATAATAATCGGCACTGACTTTGGATTTTTGGGGGTTTCTAAGTCAACAGAAAATGTTGGAAATGAGGAAAGCATTCTATAAATACAGTCTTACTGCAGATCTCTTGAGATCTGCTGGAGGCCGCAGTCCACTTTAGTGGGCCTCAGTGAGTCACATAAAGCCTGTCCCTTGCAGCAGCCCCGCTTCTCCTTAAGCTCCTCTTGTCAGGGCTTCTATGAAAGCAGACAAAACCCAAAGTCCTCTCCCGTGGCCTCCTGTCTCCTTCAAAAGGTTGGTAAAGCCACACTTCTACGTTTCCATGCTGAATTTCCAGAGATATCATCACTTAGCAATGCGGAGCGTGCCTTAACTCATCCTCTCCTCACTTGAGAGCCCGCTGAACACCTTCGTCTGCTGCATCTGTCTTCAAAGGCAAAGAGAGAGGGTTGGCAAAATTCAGCCAGAGTTTAAAGAAGAACCTGCTGTTTGCGGAGATTATTCTCTGAGGGTTCCTTGGCTGTGGAATGCGCTCCCTCGTTGATCTCAAATAGCTTGAATTTGGTTACATGGTTTTGGAATAAATAAATGGCTATCTCAGTGCAACTTAGCTCTTAATTACCTGGGAAGACAAAATTTGAAATCAGGTGTGTTGAGGTGAACTTACCCTCTAAATAAAGCACCAGTTCTCTCCCTTTAAAAAGGAGATGACTAGTGGTGGTTAGGTAGATCTCTCCGCAGAACTGCCAGAGAGTAAAACAAAGATGTGATTTAACAGTTCTTCTCTGACTGGGCCAAACTCTGGAAAAGATATTTTGCTGTAAGGAGGGGGCAAGAATTCCTCCTCTGAGCATGAAATCTGGGAGTCATTGTTATGAATAATGAGCCATCTGAATTGGAAGAGCCCCATGGCTCGCATATATCAACCAGCTACCATGGTGATGGACATTGTGTAAAAATCTCAATAAAATAGAACCCTAGGATATTCTCCCTAGTCTTTATTATAAGTCCCAGGCAAGCACTTGCAGAAATGAAAATCCTCTAGGCAATGTTAAATGTAACTCAACCTTGACTTGCAGGAATTCATCTTCGGAATGGAAAAATTGTTTGTCTCTGTGTCCAATTAATTCTTGGCTTTCATTTGAAACTGCCAGAGTTTGCCAACCCGGTTTTGATGGGTTTTATGTATGTAATATAAATCCTTGTCAGCTGAGAATTAGTCTCGTATATTCATTGGAAAGGGGTTTTTTTTATTCATCAGCAACCTGGACGTTGTACACAAGAGACCTGAAAATTCAAGAATCTGTCTCACCTTATGAGTCAGAGCTAAACGCTCTCTTTGAAGAGCTGTCAACCCAGCATGCCCCATACAGGCAGCAGGTAAACCAATGAAACGTTGATTATTAATAGAAAACAGTTACATTATCATCTTCCTGCCTAAAACCCCTGCTAGAAAATAAGCTTCCTGAGTTCCTCAACCTTATATATATGAGGGAAAGTTTTCAATTTCTCCTGCTTGCAAGGTCTCTCAATTTTTTTCCCCAAATGAGAAACAGTGATGGCTGTAATGCTTTTTGATCAAACACTTAAGACATATTGATGAGTGTTTTGAGAGTTATTGCAAGTTTCCTTTGCAGATTTTTCTTGGATTCATTCCAGCATTTGGATTAGACCTGTGGTTTCTTGCTGTTGTCAGTTTTGCTGTTACGCTGCAGTACAGATTTCCCACTCCTAATCTTTCCTTAGCACGGAGGAAGATGGGGTGCCGTTCCCACTCTCAGCATGTGGATATCAGTCCTACCTAGATTGTTTTGCCCTTGCCTGAACCTCATGCTGAGCTCCCAACTCTCTAGTGATTTGGTCAAGCCTTTAATAAACACAGTTCTCACGAGCTGGAGCCTCCTGGTTTGCCATGTGCTTTGGCAAGATGCTGATCTTCCCCAGCAGCCTCGGCTCTTTGCTTTGACAGAGTGCCTGGGAAAGGTTATGTGTGTCCAGCAGGAATAAACAGTGGCTCAAGCAGTTACCTTTCCATAGAGACGTTATTGAGAGCGTGTGACCTGCACTCTTCAGAATCCCTCTTGCATGCCCTTCGAGCTAAACAGAGTTGTGGGCATCCCAGCTCAGGATTTTAACTGATGTGATGTGTCCTCCAGGAGAAATCTCTTAACTGTGGAAGAAATCAGCACTAAATCCATAAAGGTCCATAGAAATCAGTATTGTTAGGAATGGGTCTTGGTCATGTTTAAGGAGAGATTTGAGTCCAAACCTCACTTCGTGTTTTGGTTGCATATATAGAATCCTCCATTTTGCCTACCCATTTAACTGCTTCCAGATAATTCTTACCCAAAAAGGTTGTAGAGTAGGAAGTGTACATCAAAAAAGTGTGAACTGCAGAAAGCAATTATGCTGACCTTACAGTCTTTCCTGAACATAATTTGTATTTCTGTATTCCCTTGTTCTTTAATGTGCTTAAAAGAAAGTGAACGTGGAAGAAAGAGAGCTATAATTTAGTATATAGCAAACTTTAAATTCATTTGCATAATTCTATATGTACAGGCTTCTGAAGGACAAATGCAGGCAAGCACAGCTAGCTGCCTTTTTCTGCAAATACACAAGTGTCTGAAGGTGTGTAATCATATAATGTAATATATAATTTTCCCATAATGCGTAAAATACCTTAGAAGTATAAAATCGTTTGTAGTTTTAGTGCAAACTAATATCAGCAATTGCAGCATGAGAATAATGGAAAGTTTAAAATAAACTTCTTATAACCTACAAATTACAGAAGCAAACAAAAATAAAAGTTAAGCGATCAAAATGGTAAAATGAAGATTTTTAATTCTAAATCGTCAGTTTAAGATTTTACCCACAGGAGGTAAGAAGTCTGCCCTGAACTAAAGGAGCTGAATTTCCAGGAATCCCTTCATTAGAATAGGATGTGGGAGTTGGAGCCCTCCCAGGGAGCCAGAGCAGGCTGTTACCAAGAAAGCAGTTGTTGCAGGGGGAATTATCTGGTAGGCAGTGCCCCTCAGGAAAGGCGTGCGCTAATCCCTTTGCTCTGCTCAGCGTGGGCAGGATCTCATCCAGAGTCCCTGGGCAGTCAGGACACTGCACTGCCGGGCAAAGGCTGTGCAGAATGAAGGGAAGCCATAGGAGGCCAGAAAGAACAGAGAGCTCCAAAATCAGCCCTCTGGGGAAAGACTTCTGGAGCTACTTCACAGACAGAAGATAAAGGGATGGTACATGAAAGGTACTTGGAGCGTGGCAAGGGAGAAAATATGATGTACATCTATGGATAGGAAAAAAAAACACACTTGAAATACAATTAAATTTGTCCTGTACATTAGGAAACCTTCCTAATGGAGAGGTTAATTAAACACCGAACGAGGCTGAGTTTAAATGAGAACAAGCCATTCCAAATAATAAAGCCAAGCAGTGGTAAAATCATAGAAACAGAAAATCAGCTTCTCTTTGGTGCCCACACCAGGAAAATTCTTTGGCCAGAGAAACAGGGGTCCGCACCTGACTTCTCCAGCCCTTGCTTGGAGGAATGCTTTCGTGAGCTTAAGCAGTGGGAAGGATGGCGGGGAGGAGCCAGAGCTCCTCCTCCGGCTCCCTGCTCTTGGCTTGCAGCACCTCGTTCAGTGCCAGCTGCTGTCACGGACCAGGCGCGGTGGCGCAAGCCGAGAGCAGCCCGCGCTTGTGCCCCCGGGCAGGTTCTCGTGGGCACGAGATTTAAATAGATTCAATCCATTAAATGGAATGGATCGAAGAGACTCCCACCCCTGGAGAACTTGTGGTGACACAGATAGTACCGAGTGCAGGAGACACTGGGCTGTTTATTGAGGTGCTCCCAAGTAGTTGATACCAGGCTGATAAGGCTTTGTTTTACACAGATAGCTGTATGGGTCATTAGTGGAGAACTGAAACAGATGATTACTGAAAATAATTGATTTTCAACCTACAGTTCTTTCTCAATTAAAATTATCCTGAGGCACTCAAAAGCTATAATTTAAAGGCGTAATAGAAATACAAGCAAGTCCTTACTTTGTATTTTGCATACAATAACCGTCTTGAGTCATGTGAGCTGTAAAAAACTATCCTTTTTATAATAAATTGTCTAACTTGATTTTTTTTACTGGTTTGAAATTGATTTTGATTTGGTTTTCAAATGTGTTCCAGTCAGGGAATTGGAGGCCGTTTTTCTTATTGGGGAAATAATGGAGAAAAAGCCCCACTGTGGTGTAATCAGCTCAAACTTTACCATCGGCTTGGATGACACCCGGTCTTACCCAGTGCCCTAAACCTGAGATTTCACCTGAGAATGAAGGAAAAAAATCAGCCCTGGCTCTTACGAGCTTAGTGTGGGCAACTAGGCTGCTCACTTTAGTTCCAGAGTGCTTTGTGCAGACCTGCTGTGTCGGTAGAGATAAGTCAGGATCTCTAATGAAGAATTTTAATGCTTAGGGCATGGGGATTATCTCTTAAAACAAAGCCGTTGCACAGCAGCAATATCCACAGTACACGTGTGCTGGGGCACATTTCACCCAGGCTCTCTTACCCTCCTCTGTAGCCCTTCTGCTTTTGATCCTTGCAGGATCATTCCAGCCCAGTTTTACAGCTCCCACTTCTGTTCACTCCTCAACCTCTTCTTTTTCCAACTTCTCATCTGATTTGGTGCAAAATTTTGTGGAGGCTTAATTTTCTGAAATGGAATTTGTAAAGGGTTGTGGTTATTTGACACGAGAACTTGCAAGAGAAAATTCATGTTAGTGACAGAAATAAATTCTTACCCAAGAAATTCCCCCCTCAAATCTTTGCTGTGGGCTGTACTGATAGAGTAACTTTGGTATCCTTTATATTTCCTCAGTGCTTTGACTTGGACAGAAAATATTGATCTGTAGCATGATCCGTCCAAGGGCAGCGGCATCGTTAATTGCTAAGTGATGTGCAGAACAATTAGAGACCTCCTGGCTGGTGTACAGAGAGATGAATGGAGCTGTCTGCCTAATCAGATACAGTTGTATCTATCTATGGACCCAATTGTGTTGTTCCAAAATGCCGTCGACATCTGTCACTTCCGCCTTCTCCCAGTAACATATGCCATGTTCTGCTCTGCAGGGTCCTGCTCAGAAGCCTTCGAGGAGAATTTCGTTGGGCTGGGACAGAACGGGTAGAGTTTTTAAGGAAATTTTTCTCCCCTGTTTACCTGTTTGGATGTGCTTCATGAGAGAAGGGCAGAATTAAGCTAGAGGTTCTAAGCATGGAAGAAGCTCACATTTATTCACAAAGTAATTCACATTTGCATTAACAGCATGAAGGCGGGACAGATGTATTAGAAATTAACACTGAGCCTGAATGCAGTGAGTTTAGCACTTAAGGAAATGAATAGGATCGATGGTTTTTGAGGCTAGGTACTTTAGTACCTAATGTTTCAAAAGTGAGCGTATGCACTGCATGCCACACATGGATGTTGCTTGTGCGTGATACTGTTTAGTGCCTCAATACTAATATCTGATTTTATTTGCTGTCTTTTTTTACATATGGTACCGTTTGAAAGGTTTTCTTTTTTTAATCTTGTGATGAGATTTATTAGAAAAGTTCCTGTGGTAGTCACTGTCATTTCAGCTCGAATTTGAAGTTGGTTTTGGTTTAAATTTTATACAAATTTTAAGAAATTTTCCTCGCCATAGTATTGGTTTGACACAAAGCCAGTGAGAAATATACCCAGTGGGTAGGTCCCATTATTCTTGTTGCTGTACCTGGCCTAAATTTGTCAGTAGAATTCTGCAGAGAAGCTGTTATTTCTTTCAGTACAGGCCTTGCTGTGTTCAGCACAAGGGCCAGAAGGCGAGCAGGAGCAGCAGAGCTCATACTGGAGAGTGTGTGAGTAAGATGCTGCTTTATGTGGGATTCAGCACCTGCTTCTTTTAAGGAGTGGTTAATCTTTCTAAATGAGCAGCAGATCCACTGACCTATCCCTCATTCCATGGTGCAGGAAAGATCCATCCTTCCTGTCCCTCAGGAGGAAAAGGGATGAGGGAGTCCCTGCAGTGAGCGATTGAGTGCAATCCCCATTACCGTGTCTCTGGCACGGGCACTGGGAAAGAGCCAAGAGGATTTATCTGGTAGACAAAAGGGTTAGAGGGGGAAAGTGGTCCTTCTAAAACCACCTGAAAAGCATCCTGCTTTTTAGGAAGCGGCTCCTAAAAAAATTGAGGTTTTCTGTAAAAGCAGCTGGATGTTTCCTGTTCTTACTTTGTCTTTTAAGCATCAGTATTCCACACATGGAATGCAAACAATGCTATTTTTAAAAAAAGCGTTCCCAGTTTTGGTAGAATGGTTTTGTGATGCTTTCATTGACATCGCATCAGGGGTTAGGTGGTGTGACAGAATAATAAACTGGCTTTCCACTTGTGCAGACAGGTGTTCACTTACACCATAGATCCTGTGTAAAAATGAGTCTGGCACTCCTGTCCCTATTGCTCTGCTTTATAGCCCAAAAGGGGGAGGAAGAACATGAAAAATACTTAACTCTTGGCAAACTCCCAATTTAATTTTCATCTATATGTTCTGCTTCCCTCCATTCAAATGAAAAAAAAACCCCACAGTTTCTAGTGCCAGTCACAAGAAAGGTACCAGAGAGTCTGAGACAACAGCCTAAACAGCAACAATGAAGTTTTCTAACGGCGTTGTGCTGCAAAGGGGAGGTGTTTGTAGCAGGGGAGATGTGGTCTTTATTCATGCATGATTTTAGTTTCCACAGTTACTAGGATGCTTGGAGGAGTTGGTGCTTGAGGAGACTCCCACAGCTCAGCTGTGCTTTTCCTCGCACTGCTCTCGTGTTACTGGCTGGTGGGTTTTGGAGCTGCAGCTCCAAAAGCAACAGTATGGGGACTTAGATGTAACACAAGGATTTTTCTGGAGTACCAGGTATAGGGATGGAGGGTTTACAGTCAATGTATCCTACAGTCAGAATTGAGCAGGGCTGTTATAGTCTGTACAGAGATTCTCTGTAGGTCAGGCTCTGGATCCAGCCTGTACCTCATGCAAAGCACTGGAAATAATCCCTCTTCTGGTGTCTATCCCAGGAGTCCAGAGCAATGTTTGCTGTTGAGATCACAATCCAGAAATGCAGGCGGTTTTCTGAAACACTGTGTCATCACATCTTAGTATGAAAAATCAAAACCAGGTAACTCTACATTTTCAGTGGCCAGCGTGCTCTCCCCATGGCACGTTCTTTGCAGCAAGACCCCAGAAAGCCACAGCCCTTGAGCTTTTCCTCTGAAACGCCAGAGATTTGTCTGATGCTGGCCCATGAGACAGAGCTGGGTCCTGCCACCCTTAGTGATGCTCCATAGGCTTTTCCTGTGGGAGTCAGCTGTCAGTAGGTTACAGGGGTACTTACTCAGAACCTGGGAAGTCAAAACTTGGTGGTGGATCTAAAGTTTTAGCTTAACTGAACATGCAGCCTCTGCAGCTGCCTGGGGCTGTCTAGAGTTGTGCAGCAACGTTTAGTAAACAAAAAGAATTGTAAACTTCCTTTGTGTGTTACTAGCCATGAAAGCAGAAAGAAAAACTTCAATAAAAGCGGAATTGCTTAATTACTTCAAATAAATACTTTGCATCTGTGGATAGCTGTTTCTGGACCAAGGGCGCAGGAAGAGGAGAACAAGAGTTCCAGCTCTGAACAGGAGTTTTGAGTTTAAATGTACATTGCTGTGCTCAAATGCAGAAGTTCAAAAAAGGCACATAATTGTAATGACTTTTCAGATTGGGTCCTTCTAATTCAGCTGTGTTTCGCTCTGCTTAGGGTAGAACCTGATTTGTTAGGGAGGGAAGATGTTCCTGTTTTCTATCCCTTTACCCTGTTTACCAGTTTCTTGCTTCACATAAACCCTTTGATCAGACATCATCATCCTCCCCCTCATTTATATTTGCAAAACTGAATAGCGGCTAAAAGTACCTTTTTCTCAAAGAAGACATTGTTAACTCTTTTACTGCTGTCACCTTGGACATTTACCTATTAAAACACACAGATTGCAAGCTGTTCCCTGGGCTTTCTGAGTGCCTAATCCCCAGCTGTTCCATGTCTTCCAGCTGCTAAAACAACAACAAGCTTTTCATCCGAAATATATCTGTAGTTCCCTCGTACATTAGCAGTAAAATATCAATGCACTAGATACGAGAAGTTCCAGCAGTTTAGAGAGAATACTAAGATGAAATCACTTCAGAGATAAATTAAATAATGCTGGCTATTGCAGCTATTTCCATGATAAATGCTGTAGCACCTTTGCACGCAGTGCTGAATGTTTTCCATGGGGAGAGCATATGGCCAGGATAAAACTGTTGTTTGAAGACTAGTATGGGCTGTGTGCCAGGGCAAGGGCTGCCATTCCTGCCAGGGCACTTGGGCCAGGACACTCCTGGAGATGACTGGGGCCTTGCCAGAGTAGCCAAGTGCTTTTGGAGGGAGAAGGGAGCACAGAGTACTGAGAATTGGTTTCTGCACGGTTGTTGCTATTGTCCATTGGACAATATCTAATATGCTTGCATTGTATCGATAAATGCAGCAATAAAAGGCAGTATATTCCAACATCCCTTCTGATTGTGACATCAAGTTTTAGTAAAAAGGGTGCTGTTTCCAAGGCCTAGTGTAGCTGTTGTTATTAAAGAGGAGCTGAGGACTGAGTTTTGAGAACTTTAGGTCATGGATGGGAAATGTTAAGTTGTTCTTCCACTTTCTAAGAGAAAATCCAGCATGGTTCCAGTGGGATTGTTCTTAATTTTTTTATTTTTCGAAAGTATCTGGAACAGTTTTGACACTGTGTAAAGGCAGGTTTACACTCAGAAATGTGAGAGTATTAAAATTCTGTATCCAGTTCTAAGTTCAAAATAGTCTCACCATAGCTAATTTGCAAAGAGGAAAACAGTTTCTGGAAGTTCTGTGTCACAAAATAACACTGTCATATTTATAGGCAGCATTTCCAGAAATAAAACATTCAGCAGCATCTTCACAGGCAGGTAGGAAAAGCCTATTCCTGTTTACAAGATCCTGGTAATGAGCCATGAAGGATAGTGTTTTGAAGCCATCTGTCAAGCACCTTAGTTTTTTTGGTAATTGAAAGTGATTTAATCCACCTCAGAAAAGAAAGGTCGAACATGTGCTGTAATTCCTAGCCTGTGCTGAAGTGGGAGGGAGCAGTTTCTTGGGACAGTAAGGAAGGGTGGATGCTCCCTGTGTATGGCCAGCAAGTGCAAATGGAGCCCTGCCCTGTGCCACTAATGGAGTGTATGAACAGAAACAGATCTCTGCTCAAAAAGAACCTAAAGGTTGATTTCTGTACTGCATTTCTGTCTCCTGTAAGCATATGTTCACTCTGTAATTATTGTAAGGCCTTTGATACACGTTTTCTGTGAAAGTGACTTTCACCCAGATTAATTTCACTGTTACAGACTTCTCTTCCCCCCCTTTCCAGCAGTAATCCTCTGTTGACGAGAACTGCATTCACTGAAAGCATAGCATTCCCAAACTTGAGTGCATCACGCAGAAGTTGCTATCATTTGCCACTACCGCATCATGTGTTTTCATGATCGTTGTGTAGAGGTTTTCCCACTCCTTCCAGAGCTCTGGAGACGATAACTGTGACAGGGAACTGGGTCTCTGCCTGGGAGATGCAGTTACATCAGCTGTCCCAGGAAGATTTAACTGCTGGTAAAGATGGCAGAGAAGTGCAGTGAAATGCAGGGTTTTTATCAGGGAAGCTCGGCCAAGGGACTAGTAGCCCTGAGCCACCTCTGTGGGTGAGGTTACCAAGAGTGGGAAAAGAAGTACCTCCAAATTACTCTAGCTCAGGCAAAATAATTATCCGAGGAGAACAGAAGAATTCTCATTTTTAGGAGATTTCCTTCATCCCTAGCCAGAGTAGCAGAGAGCAAGAAGACTGGTAAATTGAACGCACTGTGGGGTAGGATTCTATGAAGCTTTCTTTTGTCAGGACAAAGGATACCTTGAGGGCTTTCTTCCATTGTCCAGCTCCTGCGCTTATAATTGGGACACACCTGCTGGAATGCATTGAGCCCTCATCTTTAAAAAAGTAGATTGTACTTTTGGACACTGGGGAAGATCAGAGTCATCAGAGAATTCATTTCCAACTCTGTTTATTAATTTTGTGATTAAATTAAACCTGAAGAACTGTCAAGTTTTTCCTTTCTAGCTACGTTCATAAATTTACTGTCCCATTGCACTCTGTTTTCTAGAAGAACAGTACTTGACCTCAGGCTGGTGATTTTATCAGTGTTGCCCTTTCTTAGGGTAATGAAAAGCTTGAGTGACTTTCTGTGTTGCAATTCCTCCAAGGAATTTCTTCCCTAGCACCTAATCGGGATCATGCCACAGTTAACCAGAGTGCTTGAAGTAAGTGCATGTGACTGAGTGTAAGTGTGCACTAAGTGTATGCGACTCCTTGCTTTTTTTTTTTCCCTAACAGAGGCTCTGCTTTGAAAGAAACAGTTTGGTGCTTTTCAATGTAGGACCAATGGCGCTTTTTTATGTAGGACCCAAAGAAGAACCATTTAAACCAGCTAGACCCTCTTTGTTTCTTCCATCTTTATGCAGAAAACAGATGAACAGTTTAAAACTTTGTTGAAAAATTATATCTAAGACAACATACGCGCGAGGCTTCAGCCAAAAATACTTCTTGCAGCCAAATTATCAAACCCTTTGAAAGAGCATTTATAATGGAATTGCTGATGCAACCTTTATCGCAGGGATATGAATAGCTATAATGAAGGCTTCAGCTGATGTTCTGGCAAGCCTACTGCTAAAAATTATTCTGAATTTATCTGGCATTCAGAAAATGCTTGAAGTGGCCAAAATGTTTACACCATCATTATCATTTTGACAATATCTCTTTTATCCTGAAGGAAGTCGGTGATGAGCAAATTGAAGCAGCATGTGAGACGTGCATATTTAGCATCTGTTCCTCATTCTCTTGGCAGCATTGTTTGATTTGAGACAAGCAGGACCAAGGGCCCAACCACCAACTTGTAAGCAGTTGTCTTGAATCGGCCATTATTGCCTATTGTGTCGTTCAAGTGTATTAGTGAGCAGCATTCTGCTTTTCCTGACGATTTGGGTTTGGTTTGTAATCCGGAAATGTTTGCCTTGAGCAAGAGCCTGCAGTTCAGCGGGAGAGCGCTTTGGGCTTCCATGCCTTTCCTCTGGTTCTTTCCTACCAACCTTTTGCAGTTTTGAAACACCATTCACTCTTTTATTTATTTATTTATTTTGGTACAAAAGTCATCCAAAGCTTTGTTAATTTGTGGGCTAATCACAGATGCAGCGTTTTCCTGTCATTTGTGATTTCAGCCTCCCTGAGCAGATCCAGATAGATATCTGAGGATATAAATGGAATCTCTTTCATCAGCTTTCTTTTTTCTGCTAGTATGTTTTCAGGTGATTAAGTAGTCCAGTTCCTCTACTTTTGGTGGTTTGGCTACTTGTGGGATTGCACTGATTAATCAAGTTTGAGTGCTGGACTGATTGTATTAAACTCTTGTTCAGGGAGCTATCAAGTGAATTAAACCTGTCCTGTATTGACTTCCCTTAAACTGAGAAGGGCTTGACATACTAAATCAATGTAAACCAAATTTAAAATTATTTAAATGGATGCACAGAAGTGTTTGCACTAGTATAATGAAATAACCTCTAAACCACATTTTAGACAAGTTCAGTATAATGCAGCTCAGGCTTCTGGCTGTGTTTTCTAAGGTTTTCAATGCTGATGGCAGTAAATTATGCAAAAAAGTTTCTACACGGAATTTCTTGAAAGATACATATTTTTTAAAAAAACTATTTTCTGTCATAGAATTTTCATAGAGAAAATGGTAGAATTTCTATTTGAACATTTTAGAAATGTCAAAAGAAAAAGGCATAGCATCATCTAAAGAGGGTTTTTTAATGAAAAGTTTTTGTGAAACCCTAACTGCACATGTTGGTTTTTGTCAGTTTTATATAATTCTGTAAATTTTGTGATTTCTTCGTCTCTCCCTTTTTACTTTGAAAAATTTGGGGAAGGAAATTGAGACTAAACCAAACAATTATGACTTTGGTTGGAAGGCTTTAAATTAGGTTTGATTTGAGGAGTTTTGCTGCCAACGGTATTTGCTGATGCACCGATTTTAACTAAACTTCTGTCTCAGTGCAGCTGAGGCACTGTCCCAGAAAGGGGGAGTCTCTTGTTTATTTTCTGTTTGTCATCAAATTCAAAGCAGAAGATTGGGATTTTTTTAATAGGAAACCATTGTGAATGAGATGGAAAAATGGTTGAAGTTTGTCTTGTACAATCCTGTATTGAAGAAGAAATCTTGGCACGTATTCACATGTTCAGGAATTACAGAATCTGCTGTTCCAATCAGTCAAAGAATTTTCATTAATGTGATTGAAAAGTTGGACTCTAGAAATGAGGAATAAGAGAATATCCTGGGATGAGGGAAGCAGCTGTGAAGTGAGGTTCCTCTCTTGGTGTATTCTGCCAGCAAGGCCTAGTTGGCTCTGGAGTTTTCTTGAGTTGTTCAGGCTGCACTTACACAGCACCAGTTTCTTTATTTGCCAGTTACTGTTTTCATTCTTACTTCCCCAAGCAACTGAGGGTCTTTGTTCTGAACTCTGTGACTATTTATGAAATAACTGGAAGTTACAAAGTACATTGGGTAATGCCAATGTTGTCTTCAGGGGCAAACACATCTTACAGAGGGAATCTCTTGTACTGAATAACAATAAACCCCCAAAACTGGCTCTTGCTGATGTTACTTGGCACAGTTACAGCTCATTGCAAGCTTAACTGATAGTAGGTCCTTTCTCAGTGTGAGATACATTTTCTTCTGGGTGGCTGGCTGTGCTCAGTGTCAGCACACATAAACCAGCCTGGTAGCAGTGGGCTCCACACTGAGCTGGGGAAGCACCCCCGGGAAGGGAGCAGAAAACCCCCTCTTAGCATCCTGTCCACTGCAGGGCTGTGCAGTGCTGTCACCGTGTCAAGGCTGAGCTCGTACGTTACGCATGTTGATCTACAGGATGTCTTAGAATGCAAAGCAAAGCATCTTAGGCACACCAGGAGAGCAGGAGAGCAGTTCTAAATGCTACCAGGTTAATAATGCACCCGAATTACACGGGATTAATCAAAGCACCTCTGACCCAATCCAGCCCGCTGAGCCTGCTAGAGGAGCACTTGGACCTGTTTGAGCGAGACCTCCTCTGCAGAAACAGCTAAAACCAGCCACTAAGTACTTCATAGGCTTCCAGGATTCAGTCCTTTCTGGGCCAGTGTCTTAGTCTGAGTGACAGGTGTCTGCTATGGAAAGGCAGGAGCCTCCCTTGGAATGGAGAATGTAAACCCCCTCCCTCCAATTATTATAATTTTGAAAATTTAGGGGGCTCTCAGGCAAAGATACGGGGATAGAAATAACAGTTCTTTATTAAGGTAATTTAAAAAATAAAATGCAGTAGTACAAACAACAAAAACCCCTGACAGAGTCAGAATACAGCCTTGACACCCTGTGGCTCAGGGTGTTGGTGGCAGTGCCATTAAATGGTGGCTGCAATCCTTCTGGAGTGGCAGATGTGGTTCTGTTGGGGCAGTGATCCTGTAGAAAGGGTGGAGTTTTCTCTGGATCCAGTGGTGGTGTAGATGGGCCTGGTCTTCCTCTGGGAATCCAGTGGAGAAAAGGCTGCTTGGTGTTCCAAATCTCAGATTTTTATCCAGGTAGGAAATGCTTGGCTCCTCCCCTTGGATGGAGCATCTCCCAATGGGATGATGTGGTTTTATCAGTCATTAAGTGAGAATCAATGGCCCACTAGCAGAAGATGTCTCTGGACAGGATGGGTTGTGGAAGAGATGAAGAAAACTGCCCCAGCTGGTTTTTTAACAACTGGCCATTGACAGAGGATTAGCCCACCCTCACCTCCAGCCGGTTTTCAACAGGTGCTGATAGAATACGCACTGCTGGGGACATCTGGCACTGGAACCCGAGACAGCCAGGTGTTGACCTTGTCCTGGAAGCCAGGGAAGAAATCTTCCCTCTCTCTGCCGCCACTAACATATGTGGGAGCTGTGGGAACGCTGAGGAAGGTGCGATCCGTGAACATATCCAGGTACAATTCCATGAAACGCCAGCTGGCAGCCAGACGGGAGTGAGGATTCAGCAGGTGATCCGTGGCAGATGAGCGCACGCTGCCTTTGATCAAAGATTGCCGTGGGTGTCGCAGAGCAGCCGCCACTCTGACGATGGCAGGGGAAGCAGGAGCTCAGCTTTCCGGGGAAAGCAGTTCCAGCTCCCGAGACCGCAGGGCACGCTGAGCAGTAAAGCTGTTGCAGTTTATTGGCTCAGGACATCCGTGGAAAGGATCGGGAAAGAAGCAGCCAGTCCATGGGGTGGATGTTGCCTGTTTATCTCGCTCTGGTGCACCCAGAAGGCTCTGGAGCACTTGCTTGAAAAGTCACAAAGATCCACAATCATATTCTGTGCAAGTTAATTCCCAACCATGGTTACTTGAGAACATTTTGGGAAGGTTTCATTTCAATCTGAAGATATATTTCAATAATTGTTTTAGAAATGTTTCACTTTTTAAAATTTGGAAATAAAACCCCAGTGACTAAACAAAGCTTTGGTTGGTCAGAGAAAGCTTCCAAGGGTTTTTTTTTTCTTTGAGAAAATAAAAAAATTTTGCTTCAAGTGACCTGAAATGATCTTTTTAATGGCAGGAGGTCCAGTTATTTACAAGGCTCAGCCTGTCACTCAGCTGAATTGACAAAGATCACAAGTTGTGACAATTTCTGGGTCAGCTCTAGCCTTCTATCAGTTTTGTAGCTAATACACATTGACAGCAAGCACACTTGGGTACAGTGGTAATTGGGTGTCTTGTGAATACTTAATGGCATTGTCTAATTTGAAATATGTTTTGTCTATTGGTATTCTGATCAGCTCTGCGTGCAGGAGGGGAAGCCCGGTTACGCTCCTAAGCCTGCCCTGAGAAAATAGCACTGGCAGGAATAAATGGGAGAGTTACATCCTGTGTCTTAAAATCCAGGGGAACCGTGGAATGGGGTCACCCAGGAGTGCCTGTGGGACATGGACTCCCCACACCCCATATGCTGCAAGGCTCAAAACTTCCCCCACCTCTGCAGAACTAGCTAAAGACTGGTAACGTGAAAATCTGTGATTGCAGAGGTATTTTCCCTTTGGGCAAAAAAGAGAGTTTTAATAGTTTGTTTCTGGTGTATCCATTTTGATACAATCTCATTTGAACTAAATTTTTTGTGTTTGCAAAAAAGTCTTTTGCAAAATTCTATTGCACATGACTGTGTAATTTTAGTCTCATCAAACCAGCTGCACTTTTTTCTACAGTAGTGCTTTTGCTAATTGAATCTCTTTCAAAAATTGTAAAAATTATTGGAATTGAATTAATTTTTCAAAAACCTGTAACAAAACACTTCACAAGGATGAAATATTCCCGTAATGTACCTCCTATCGTATGATTCACTGTGGTGGAATTATCCCTGTGTAATTTAGGGCAAAATTGAGCCCTCAGTGAGCAGGTGGACTTAAGCCTGACTTTAGAAATGATACATGCTTTCAGCAGCCATAGCTGTAGCTCATTATATCATCTGAAATGTGTTTTAGTCACATAAAGTATTTAATTTGAACGATTCCAGCACTTGTGATAGACAGAAGCAGAGAGGATGGTGTCAAATATTAACAGTTTCATTATTCTTTAAGCTGCCAGTCATTAGCTAACTTCTCCCTTGTTAATAGTAATGCTTGCATGAGTCTGTGCTGAATAATAGATTGAAGGTTTTCCCCACCAGCAGGCAGGCCAGTGGGCAATTGTAATTTAAAAAGCAGGTTAGTAAAATTATATTTGGGGAGCTATAAAAGCAGTTTAAACGGAGCTTGAGCTGTCCTGAGATGCTTTATTAGACAAAGGATGTTGACAGACAGTAGCAGGACTTGGATCTCCACTACGTGCCTGAAGCTTGGGAATTGTAGACTTTATAAAAATAATGTTTAACCTCTCAGTGATCTACAGAGCTGTGGGAGGACAAAGAAATAAGAATGTGGTGCTTCTCTTTATTTTCCTTTTATCGGCATCCTGCTGCCAAACGGACGATTGCCAACGTGCCAGCGAGAAGGTAAGAGGCAGAGCCAGTGATGCCAATGGGATTGTTATGTAAGTGAAGGTTGGATTTCTTTGCACACACACACACACATACATGGAGTAGCTGCAGAGACAGTCTCCTCTTTCAGGAGTTCTTCACCAAAGTCATTGCCCGCCTGCCAGAGGAAAAGTGTCCCAAAAATTGATTGTAGTTAGAGAGCTAAGTACAGAGCCAGTTCTGACTCCCTTACACGTGCCCTTGCCCTGACCCTGATAAGCACAGCCTCGTGTGTTCATCCTCCAGAGGTGGGATCCCTCCAGGATAATGGGCACTTCAGACTGTTTACGGGAAGAGCGGGGTTTCTGGGGAATGCACTGCTTTCAGATGGAGGAAGGCAGACCGGAAAATAAGAATAGATGAAAGCTTTAGTGAATCAAAGTGGAGGAAGACCTGGCTGTGCTGTTTACCATATGATGTTAGATGTGGCTGAGATGTCAACTGGCTTTGGTTTCTTTGTATAATCTTTCGTGCAGATAGGAATGTGTCAACCGCTCTGAGGGGCTGGAGCTGTGCTCTGCTGAGTTTTGCCCCTTGGTGAAGTAAAATGTGCAACTTAGGCAAGACAGTTGTTTGTTTGTTTGTCATTTTTATTTGTCATTGTGAATTCTGCATAAACTCAGTCCTGTGGGAGCAGCTGCAGAAGGTGGTAATACTCTCCAAACACAACAGCTTTATCCAGGGTAACAAATACCACCTGAAACTGTTCCTGCAGAGTCCAGAGGAAGATGTGGGGGTTTTGCCGAAAGACTCATATTGTAACCAAGACCATCAGCAAGGCTCTGTGAGCCCAATAAAATGGAAACATTGTGTAGTATTAGAACAACTGAAATTACTAAGGCTGGTTGGCATTCTTTCCGAAACAAGTGAAAATTGATCTTAGGACACAAGCTGTGAGCTGTGTAAAATTGCCTCTGCTAAATATATGCTAATTGCCATATGAATGAGATTTTGTTAATCTTCTGTTTAAATAAGTAGGTAAAGCAGGCAGTGAATCCTCATTTCTCCCTTATAAGAAAAAAGAATTGTTATCTTAATAATTTAAATTAGCAAATACAATGCAAATATGTGTTTGTAGATACAGCAAACAATTAGCAACCATTATTTGTGAACGATATGCCAAAGTATGTGTTCCTGCTTTACTGAAGTACTTCTGAGGATTAAAATTGACAGAAACCCACCCAAACTGTATATTTAAAGTGTTAAATGCAGTTTTGTGTTTGCCTGGTTTCTTCAACCCTATGGGAGAATCTTCTAATAAATCCTGTTTTCAGTTAGATGGGGTGTTTTGGTGTCCTATGAGGCATAAAATCCAAGTAATGGAAAAAATTTGGGGCCCAAAAAAGGCTTTCCTCTGCTTTATTTTTGATTCAATTCAGTAACACATTTATTAACTGCTGTCATATAAAGAGTAAATAATTGCATCTTTTAAGCGCTTAGTGGTACTTCACACTTGTAAGTTTTAATTTACTTGTAACTTTTAAGTGCACAGTGGTACTTCCAAGACACAGGACAGTTTTTGTGTCTTTAGGGTGCTGAGCACTGCAGCAGGTCATATTCCTTAAATTTCAGAAGGAACACAACAATGCAACACTTGAAACAATTAGGATTTCACAGCGAATGTGTGTGTGGATATGAACTGTAATTAGCTGAGCCTTTGGTTATTCCAGGAAACAACAGGCTGAACTCTTGGGGGTGTTTGAGCCTGGGTAATTTCTTTCCCTTTGGGGCACTACTTTGCACTGGTTGGTGGGGGCCAACAAATGTGTTATTCTCAGGCCCCATTCTGGTCTCTGCTTGTGGACCTGGCAGTACGAGGTGTTGTGAAAGGGATCGTTCAGCTAAAGCAAATTCTACAATATAAGGATCACTGACGTGAGAACTGTAATTCTGTATTACAGGGATATTCTGGGCTTTTTTCACAGTAAATGTAGCTTAGTTGCCATAATGAAGAAATGGGTAGTACTTCACACAACTTATACATTTTTTAGCACACCTAAGGCAAAGTTCATTAATTATGTCACAAATCACCTTTGTGTAGCTTCGAAGACAGCATACATTATAAAAAATGTTTAATACATGAACGTAACGCTCTCTCTTGTTAATGCTGTGCTCAGTAAAAGAGAAAAAATACATTCTAGAGAGCATATGGATGGATGTATTTACAACCAGTGTAATTTCTGTACAGTAGTAAGCATCAAACCCAGTCATCCCCTCATGACAGATGCACTTTTCAGAGGAACTTCTTTTTCCTCTTAAAGCAGCCGGAGCTGAGGAATGGCTCATTAAGTGCCCAGCACGCACCATTAGGTAATGCAGGTATCCCTTCATGCGAGCTTGGGTAATACTCACACCCCTCACCTTGGCCTTCACTGCTGCCAAGAGGAAAAACGTTGCCAAGCACGACATTGAGCCTAAGGCAGTAAAATCTCTTTGCTTTCATGTCTTTCTAGTCTATATCAAATAACATTTTCATTTTCACTCAAACAGAATTACATTCTTTGGCAATACCACCCAGTGCCATTATCTGTCTAGTAGAGAAGTTTGTGCCTTAGGGAAAAAACTTCCTTCAAGAATATATATTTCCTGTCAAAAGTTTCCGCCCTGCAGGGCAGGTGAAGTGCTAAGACTCAAATCACACAAGGGATTGGCAGAGATGCTGAACCCTTCTCTGCATTCCCAGTGTGTGAAAAACAGAGCAGCACTTTTCGTTCATGACAAGATGTGCCTGGTCCATTAGAGAACACACTTCTCTCTTGTTATGTAGGCTCATTCTTATGAAATTGTGGGTATCTTTTGTAAATTACCAGAATTCCTTCCTCTTCTTCCTTGTAAAGAATGCAAGTATCTCCTATGCCTCCTAGCAGTTTGCATTAGAAATTGAATAAATTCCGGTGTCTGTGTTTCGTAATCCATCTGTTAAGATGTAGCTTTTAGCAGGGGAAAAATAATTTTAATTCTGTCTTACCGTAACTTGCAATTTTTTAATGTTATAAATTACATCCTGTTGTAAGCTGGAATACTGCAAAATGTATTTGCAAGTCTAGAGCTGGTCTCTAGGAGTGCTGTCTGAGATCTGTGTGCACGGCACCTGCACGAAGAGCATTGGTGGCTGAAGCTTCATTGCTCAGTGACCCTCAGTATTTTTTAGTTTAACATGAGCCAGCAGCGGCTCCTTGGCAGGCAGGTGGCCTGGGAGAGGAGCTAGGGATGGGCAGTGGCACGTGGAACCATTGGTAGGGCTGGGTGAGGGTCTTCTCTGAGGGGGCAGCTCGGTCCCGTCTCCTGGGAGCCTCCCTGAGCGCAGCCTGGCCGTGCGGGTTCTGGGCTGCCTGTCTCTGCTGCGTAACGGAAGAGCATATTTGAAAAAGTCAGCAGAAGTGAAACAGGCAACAGCATAAACAGCACGGGGCAAAAGGCATTTTGCAGGAGAGAGGAGTACTGGATACGAAGCCCTCAGAAGGAATGTCACCCCCTGGGTTGTCACATTGTGCTTCCCAGGTTGAACTGCGCTGCTTGAAACAAACTCCACAAACAGAAATTGCGACGTGATGAAGACAATCACCCAGGAGATGTTCAAGAAGTCAAAGGATAAATCTTTTGCCTAGGAAAAGTAGCTCATGAAATCAAATATTGGGAAACACACCTTGCAGAATGTAGTTCAAAAAGATGATTCGAAAGGACCTATGTTTTTGTAAGGGTGCAAATAAAACAGCTTCTGAAGAACGGTTTTCTTGGTTCCTGTTAAAATGTTCTGCAGCAGACTTGGGAACTGAGGAAATAATAAAAGTGGCAAACTGTTTTGTGTTTGTGTCCAACAGAGAGATCATTCAGCAGTTATGTCATGGATTGTTCTTCAGAGCAGCTTGGAGTTAGTAAGACGGTGCTGATGAGTGGTTTTGTTGCTCTGTTTTCAGTATGGAATCAGAGGGTTTTGGATTCAGTTTCCCCAAAGAAAAGCACCCATACTAAATGGAAATGTGGAATTGCACCTAAGATGCTTCTGTCTGTGTTTTATTATCCATCTGCTTGTGCTCTGCTCTGGTACTGGGAGAACAACTCATGTCTGGAGGCATATTCTCCAAGCAATTAATTATCCCCCATATTTGTGTAATTGTATTGTCCTACTTGTTGTAATTGAGCTACATATATTTGGCACTAGGCTGCTCTGTATACCTTTCACTCCCACGGGTGAGCTGTGTAACAAATTGGTGCAGCTCATTTGGAGCCAGGGAAAGAAATGTGCATGGCTAATGGGTTCCATGATGTATGGGCAGCCTGTGCTGGGCTGCCTCACTGAGTACCTTGGCTGCACAGAGCTCCTGATAAATGAGCGGCCTGGCCAAAGAATGAGGGCAGACAGGAGATGCTCAGTAAGTACTAATAGGCTACACAAAGTATTACGCTCAGCAATGAGGGCTTTTTCCATAATTCCAGATAGCAAACTGTGTTAGTCATGCTAATGTGATGTGGTATTTGTGACTGCCTTGGCATTTTCCATTTAAATATTCGGGAAGCTGCTTCCTTCACATCTGCATGTGCAAGTACAGTGTGCTGGATTAGCTCTAGTCAATTTAGCACTGTGTTGTCAACTGTAGTTAAAACAAATGTCATGGGCTACTTCATCACTGGGTGATCTGCACTCATTATACAAAAATTGGTATTTATAAACAGCTCTTCCACGAGGTTGTCTTCAGTTTGTGAGTGAGAGAAGAGTCACATCCTGGCAGCTGTTGCATTCTGGATCTGCTGAGGCACCTTCAGCATCTTGTGCTCATTCAGTTCAAACAAACAAACCAACTCTCCTGCATCTGGATACAAGAAACTGCCATTTTACTTTGTGGTGACAGATCCTCAAGGCTGATGTTTGTGTGGCTTGTCACTTGTTTGTGTGGCAAAAGCGAGATCGATAAACTCACAGGGAATTCGGAGCTCACACACTGCATTTCCTAGGGAGGATTGGCTGAGAGGAGATGTCTGACAGCTCTGTGGCAGCTTTCACATTGCGAGCTGAAATATTCTTTCTTTCCCCTTCACAGTCTGATGGAAACGAGAGCAAAACTTTATAATATTAAACTTAAATCTTGGCCAGTCATTTAGCAAGAAGTGTTGTATCAAATCAGTAACTCTGTCTGCCTGGAATATCCTAGACCTTTTGCAGTAACTTAGGAACCCATCAGCCTTTCCTGCCAGTCAAGTCTAATCATTAATTCTACCATCTTCACCCCAGAAACTGCCAATGCCTTTCTTAAGCTAGAACCTGCTAAGGGTTCACAATGCAGATTGATATAAGAGGGCCAGAAACTTCCCGAAATGCAGTTTGAATCTTCTTGACGAGGATTGTCCTTGTCAACTTCACTGCATTGCTAGATATTTGTTGTGCAGCTTCTACTGCTCCGGTGCTTACATCTTCAGGACAGATGTTCCAGGGAGTGCAGTAAGAACTGAGGCTTTCCTAGAAGCCGTGAGACAATAGAAATACGAAATTTAGCATGAGGTCTTCCTTCTCTCTTTTCAAAATTCAAAACAGTGATGAAAATCTAGGATTAATAGACTACAGATGCAAAAAACGGTTTTGCTTATATTTTGTTATGTCACGTGGATGAGTTTAGGGTTTGAAGATCTATTTCTAGGCCACAGCTGACTCTCTTCCACTCATGAAAGTATATTCCCAAGTTGCACAGTCAGTGGCCTTGATCTACCAACATGTGTTTTCCTACCAGTTGCTGGCTTGGAATACTGTGTGCTTTGGCAGAAATAGCAGCCCTCCAGTATTTGAAATGGAACAGCGAGCGTGAAACTGGATGTAACTTCCTCCCACAATGGGAATGACCCTTCCTTCCTCCAGATGTGCTTTTACAAATATTGATTTGAAGCAAATTATTCCTGTTCACTCACAAATTCCAGTTTGAGTCCTTCCTAGTTGAAGTAACTGGAAGAAGCCCTCATAGTAAGATGTAATCGTTCTCTTTGTTTTGATGAAGATAATACCTCTTACAGAGCTGTGGCACAAACACACCAAGTTTGCTTTTAGGCAGGAGAATTTATTTTACTCATTTTGAAGTGGAAGCTTGTGGGTGGTAGGCAGCCCTATCTCTTTCTACAAATCTCTGCTCATGCTGTTTTTAAAAACAAAATGAATAAAGGTCCCTTAGGAGATGCAGAACAAGACAACAAATATTTCCCATGACTTAGTCTTTTTTATTTAAAAACTGCTGGTTTTAAAGTCTGTCGCATTGTGTTTATTTTGATGTGCAAGTTTCCAGTGTCTTGCAAGTTCCTGTGCAGGTAAAGTGAGAATTCCTTCACTGCAGGCTGGGCTCAGTGTTTCTTCTGAAGGCAAAGTGCTTCTGCTTTGTGCTTGGGTCCCAGCAGGTCCCTGCATCTGCATCTGGCTGAAACAAAAGGGACCACTGTAATCCAAAACCAGAAAGGACAACAGGAAAATACTGTGCCACTATGAAAAGGACACAAAAAAATACACCAAAAACTCTGATGACTTGGTTCGAGTGGAATTCCAGCCTGCCATACGTAGGGAGTCATTTAAGATGGCCAGTGTAAAAGCCATGATAATACTGGTACAAAGATAAACTTATTTCTGAAGAACTCCCCGGTTTTCT
>WAAG01008420.1:10463-54181 GCA_013390105.1 Tichodroma muraria | reverse complement strand
CCCCATTTTTATTTACTAAAGTGTTCCATACGCAATGCATTGCTCAACCTTGCCATGCATATTCAACCCCTGGCCCCGCCTGTCCTCGCCTCCCATGGTAATTAGATCTTTGCCCTCCTGGGCATGCGGGGTTCACATCAGCGGTCTCCCAGGGGTCTCTGAGGCTGAAGATCGTGGTTCCTCATGACTGAACTTTTGAACTTCTCTCAGTTGCACATGCAGCTTTGGTCCCTTGGTGCTTATCTGAGTACCTCTGTCGATGAGTTTGGAGCCAGAGGGGTCCCTTTATCTGGGTTTCTTGCATTCCTTGGTCTTCTCGTGGTATTGTTCTTTATGCAAGAAGCTTACAGAAATTTGCATTTTCCTATGCCCTTTGTACCATGGCCGAGGTTTCTTAAGGAAAAGGTTAACATTCAGCACATAAGTCTGCAAGCTACAATTCAAATGCTTAATTCATATTGTTAATGCAAGTGAACCCCAAAATTTCTAATTCAGCAGGACTGCACCTACTTTCCTTGTGGAATGACAGGTTGGGATGTGTCATTTATCTCAGGTCCTGTCTCAAACCTATGGGCCTCCTCCGGCCCTAGAATTTATGGTGAGTTGTAGGGAAGAAAGTGTGTGTGATGGATGTGCTTGTTCACTCCACTGCTCCCGCAGCTTCTCTGTTTCTGTGACACTTGCTTTACCGAGCCCTCGTTATCTTGTGCTGCTGAGACATGCAGCCACAGTCCCTTGCTGAAGATAACTTAGGCTTTTTTTTTTGTGAGGGAGCAGGGATTGGACACCGTGGCTTTTGGAGCATAATTACAAGTTCATGTCCAATTCACTTTGTCACGGTGTCCACCAGAAGGAACACCCTGGCTTCACCGTGATGTGCCTGTGATCTGTTGATTGCTGTCTTCTCCCCGAGTCACAAACAGAATCCCCTGATGTGTGGCTTGAGTTGAAGGGGTGTGAAAAATTGATGGCACCAGCAAAATCAAGGCTGTAGTAAAAATCGTTGGTTCTCAGCAAGCATTCGTTCGTGTTTTCACAAATCAAAAACTTTCCCAGATAATGAGACCTGAATTTTATATCCTACGTATTTTTTCATGGCACATGCTATTTGTTTTCTTATCAACTCTGCAAATAATTGGCATGCCAGTAGCCTCTGAATATTTTTGTCAACTAATAGCAACTATCTTGAGTTTATCTCCCTAGACTGGTAAACAAAGACAAAAAGAGTCATTTTCTTACTATTTATGCCAGTTTTTGAGTGGAAGAGGTTCTGATTTAGAATTGATTTCAAGCTTCAAGGGAGACCAGGTTACACGTGTGTTAGGGCAGAGATTTTTCTGATGAAACCTGAGTAAGGACCTGCTAGGTCCCTAATTACCCAGCTGATTGCCCTGTCAATTAGTAGTCCCAAGCCGGGATGGCCATTCTGTCTCTGGTCTGTGTGGGCTCCTTATGTTCCTTGCCTGCCTGCTCTCTCCTACTGAGGTTCAGACAAAGCCAGAAATCTTTGCTCATGCCTCTGTTCCCAGAGCCCTCCTTCAAAGGAGGGTGCACTCACTGATACCCAGCAGCTGTCTTCCTGCTGATATATTGACCTCATTTTAAAATTCATTTCAATTAAGGACATAAAGTACCTATTTCCTCCAAATTCTTGGAAATTCCTGTTGGTTAACAAAGAAATGCCTGTCTGGTTTCTAAATCCTTCTTTCTTTCTTTCTTTCTTTCTTTTTTCCCAAAATAAATGTGAAGTGTATGTTTAATTGCATTAAATTACTTGAGATGGAAGAGCTTACTTAATTTAGTAAATTACTCTGCGGATCATAATAAGGAGGATTGACCTGTTCTACTCAAGCTCTGACTTTCTGATGGCATCAGCAATAAAAAGCACAGAGGACCTATTTTAATCATTAAAATTGCAAAGGCACGACAGAATGTTCAAGTAAAACAGGTCTTCTGAGTGGATGGCATATTTATGTAAGTGCTTTGAAAGGAAAAATGCTTCTTATGGTTGTATCATTACAACAACAAAAGATGAGGAATGCAGCAACAAAGTTTTCAATCTCAATTATAAATCAGTTCAGTTACAGGTGCAATGCAATTTGTATTTCTGGTTTTCTTCCTATAAAAATTAAATTATCTTTGTTGATATAAAAGTATAGTACACATCTGTCAAGTAGATGAATTCAAAGCAATAAGAACTGCAGATTCCAATTCCTCCTTTTATTTTTTGTATTTTTAGTTACACATATCTTAAGAGTGAACTACCGTAGAGTTTTTATTATTTTAATTCAGTTTCTCAAGCATTAACTTAGTTCCTTCAGAAATGAACTACCTAACATTGCCATCTGGGTTGTAGGCCAATTAATTATTTACCGGGTGGAATTAATGGCATGTACATATTTGTGTAGAGGCATAAGAGATTTTTGCAGTCCCAGGTCAGCAATTGTAATCCAAGGGCTCTGTTCCTCTCCCTTCCAGAGCAGGGCTCCAGCACAGCGCAGCACACCACAGCAGGCCTGGAGTCACAGTTCTTCAAGCAGCCTGATACCTGGGGTCCAAGGCCTTGGCCAGGAAGCAGAAAGAAACCAAAAATTAAGTAAGTGAGAGGGAAAAATCTGTCAAAAACATACAATCGAGAAAACAGCTGAAAAAAGTATAGCTTCAAATTCCAGAGGAGAACAGAGCCACTTCTGCCTGTGAGTGCCCTGTCCAGTGAAGAGCTCATTGTGAATTTAATGTGTGCCTGCAGTGCATTATTTGAAGTGGATCTCTGTAGTTCATACATGCATTTGTGATACTGGAAGTAGTGACAGAGTGGGTGTAGGAGCCTGGGAATATATCTGCCTGCATCTCTGGCACACGCTGAACATCTGGAGTAACAGGCATCTCCTTCACGTGTTGCAGAGCTAAAGCACTCTAACACTACCCAGTCACTGAGAGAGATTTCAGCATCGTGCTCTAAGACAGTGTTTCAGAGCAAATAGCCAAGTAAGCCAAGTTTAAACTCTGAGCTGGTATTATTGCTGTATCTTGATGATTTACAGTTCTCAGGCGGCAGGATGGTAATGCAATGGCTGCCCTATGTGTAATTAGTTGGGTTAACAAACAACTGAAATTAGCAGGAAAATTCCTCCTATTTATGGAGGAAGTCCTTTGTGAATTCCAGCAATCCCATGTTTGAACACAGAGCAATGTAATTAAGGTTCCATAGGAAGACTGACTTTTTGTTCCAGCAGGGCTCTGGAATGTGCTTAACAACGTCCATGTGCCAACAGAAGTACCACACTTGCACTTGCTCAGTGATTTTAGAAAACCAGATAATGCAAATACTGTGCATTCAACGTGCTAGAGCAGGTAACTGGTGAGAAAAGGTCTGACTGGGGCCTGCAGTGTCCTCAGGGCCTGGGCAGCGTCTGCTGCTGCACTGGCTCACCTGCACGATGATCTTCTGAAGCCTTGGGAGAGGGAAAGGACACTGCTCATGTAGCCTGAGGCCAAGTCAGATTGTGGCCAGAGCCTGCATAAGGTCTTGGAAGAGCAAAGTTTAGACATATGAGAGAAGAACAGTGCTGAGGAAGACATTACCAAGCAAAAAGGCTGGTGAGCCCTCTCTGCGAGGCCTCAGGGACCTGGCATCCCTGTGACTTTGTGTTGCGTAAACCAGCCAGCAGGCTGAGAAAGTCACGTTGCAGAGTTGCGATGTTTTATTTAGATTGGTTTTCAAAGAGGAGAGAAGCTGTAATAATAGCTCTGGGTAGCAGTGGATAGAAAAATAACTGGGTTTTTAACCTGCCTCTGGTGGCCGAGTCTATTCACGGGCCTCTCATGAACACAGTACCCAGGCAGTGTCACTGTCAAAGAGTGTTGGGTTTCAGCAAACACAAAGAGAGTAATTTGCACCGTTCCTGTGGGTGCAATCCACACAGGAGACTTCAAATGAAGGCTGGTGCACTGCTCATGTGTAGCTTTTGTAAAACTCTTAAACGCAACGATGTGTTTTGCTGGAATTCCAAAACAAGTCTCCCAAATCTAGTAAGCAGAATCACCTGAGCAACACCATCTGTGTCTGGGTACAGCTGAGTTCTGTCACTGGTTATGCAGAGAAGCAATGCAAGAGTAGGAAGTTGTGGCTATCCTTAATATTGAATATTGCCAGGGAGCTTGTTTGAGATTTTTTTTCTTTACATAACTTTGTTTTCAGAAGTCAGTCCCTGGAACATAGGTGCTTTTGTGATGAAATTCTCTTACTCTGATTCATGATACAAACCCTTCTCTCATGCATCTCCATAACCCAGTTATTTGCATAGCACCAAAGAGAATTTTACATATTAACTAAATCCATTGCTTTCCAAAATTTAGGGAACTGTAATTATTTTCGGTTAAAATTTCTCCTGGCTTTGTAACTAAAAAAAAGAGGTAAAAGCTGCTTTTTTTTTTTTTTTTTTTTTTTTTTTAAAGGGGNTTTTTTTTTTTAAAGCTGGCAGTAATTCTTAGAAAGAATTAATCTTTGCTGTATTGTTTCAACAGTCTCTCCAGTTTGTTTTTTTGCTAAGTTCTGTTACTGTTTTCAGAACATGGATACCAAACTGGGATCCTCTGCAGGCACTAAGCCAGGAGAGTGGAGCAGGGGGAGGGTGAGCAGTGGATAAATAGGTAACTATAGGAATAGTTTCTTCCCATCCTCACCCACTGTGCACCCTGTGTTAACATACAAGAGGAGTATGCAGTCTCAGCAGTGTATTCACTGTCCAGTGTGCCTGAAATTTTTTCCATGCAGAAATGTGGGATTCAGGTATTCCAGAGGTCTTTCACCGTGTTTCTGCAGGACTTCGGTGGTGTCACCATTCAGAATCTGTTTCTCTCCTGCAGCAGAATGGTCTGATGGGACCTCCAGTAAAGCATCTCCTCAAGTGCCTTTTCCCAGTGCCCACTAGAGGTTTCTAAAGTCTATTAACCTTCCTTTGACACTGAGCCATACCCTGAGGTGGGGAATGATGTGATCAGCTCGGCTGTTTTGCTGCCCTTAGGATGTCAGGAGGGCATCCCTTCCTAACACCTTCAGTTTGCAGTAGTAATTAGAAATGCTGTAGTCCTAAAGAGCTCTGGAAATATAATTAAAATCAAACATCATACTACTGGGGCAGAAATTGGCAGTGGTACTTTCTGTTCCCTAGGAAATGTCCAAAGCAATAAAAATGAGCCCTTGCTTGTGGACAGATGGGAAACTTCCTGTGTAGGACAGAGGAGCGTGCATTGCTGTTTTTACCTTCATCTTACCAAGAGGGACCAAAAGGGAAGCACTGTTCCAGTGAAAGAGATGTTCAGTCAGCTTTTGTGTTCTGTGTGGAAGATACAGTTTGTCTGTCTGAGGGATAATTGGACACCCGATGACAAAGTGAGCTGATTTAATAAAAAGGCTGAGGGATAAAATTCTAGTCTGCAGCTGTGGCTAACTCTGTTCTGTTTGCTATAAAAATAATAATAACTTCCCTGTGACGTGGCCATTTTAGCATCTATATTGCAAATAGCTGGCATAGCAACTTGATAGAAAAAGACATAAAGATCTTTCCTGTATTGCAACCATTTTGATCAGGAGATAAAAACGACCAAGTTGTGGAAGTAGTAATATCTGGGTCATTGAATCAATCCGACACCAATTTATGACTGTGCAGGGAAATGAAAATGGAAAACAAACAGTCTTAAAGTCCTGTTAACAGGAGATACCCATCACTCACTGTCAGCTTTTCATTTTTAGGGATATAAATACCATAAGCACTGAACATAACTCTCAGTTCATAAATCAGTATTGAAACAAAAATTTTTTGAAGTCTACGGGGAATCTTTACAAAACTGCTGTATAAACCAGTAACACAGATCTGCAAAAAGCAGGAGGAGATTAAATTTTGTATCTATAACCTTAGACTTGGTTGAGTTTTAGGAAGGATGTCATCATTCTCATGGGCTGCCAAAGGCAGAAACACTGTGATCTCTCCCTCGTTTGTTCTCAAGATTTGTAAAATTAAGCGCTACTAAACTTTGTCAAGGAACTGAAGTGCCAGTCTACCAAAATAATGGAACCTGCTCCTGAGAATCAGTGATGAGCATTTTATGAGTCCATATGTGTGGTGGATTGCAGTTGCAGTATCCCTCTGAGTTGCAGAGGAATTCAAGCTGAGAGAAACTCCATAGATTCTGCTTATTGCCTCTCTGGCTGTTAAAGGAAAGCACATGTCAAATCAGGCACTGATAGGATAATGTGTTGCCAGCAGCAAGATATTTTGAGTTAGCATTTACTTACATAGAATATAGAAATGTCAGGCACAAAGCATGTGACCGGTTCCCTTATTAATTTGGGGGTTTATTGTTTATTGAGATATTGCTCCACAGCCCCTTGCATGGTGTTCCTGCTGGAAGGTAAAGCCAAAGCTTAGGGCTGTTTCTTTGTGCTGGCTTCAGTTTGTCCGTCTGCTCGGTGCCCTGCCTGCTGCTCTGCCTGACCAGGATGGCCCTGGACTGGGACTGCAGCTGGAGCCACTGGGGCAGTTCCATGGAGTGATGCTGGCTGGCTCTTCCAGGAGCTTTGCTCTCTGAACTCTCTCTGAGCCGAGTGCTGACCAGCACTCAGTGGCTCCGTGCTGCTGCAGGGTTTGCCTTCTCCAAGTGTCCTCAAAACACTCAAGCAGAAAGAGTTCGGCTGAACAGAGAGCTTGATTTCTGCCTACTTATGGTTTCCTGGGGAGTGTGTAGGATTTTTTCCTCATTTCTCATCTTACTTGTTGAACCTTTAGCTCAAGCTGCCTACATAGCTATTTTGGCTGTGGCAGAGGCAATTGCTGGTCATGAACGGGCAGAGGTGGTAACACTGATTCATACACAGATGTTTCACTGTCTGTCTTGAGGGGATAAATTTACTTTCTCAGTTATTTCTATATCAACAAATAAAACTGTCCTCCAAAACATTAGGCATGACCAGAAGAGCAGTATCTGATGGTGTTAGGCAAGAGCAGCATACCAGTCCATGACTCGTAGCTTCTTCTGAGCTCAGCTGGAGGGCACTGAGAGTTCAGGGAGTTCTTTTTCATCCCACTGTACTTCCTTAGCATAAGCAGAGTCCAGCTATTGTTCCCAGTCGGTCACTGACTTGCATGTAGAGCCTTCTGGCAGCTTTGTCCATAGGACAAGAGGGATCTGCTGCCCTGAGCACTCCTTGCTGTTAGGTCAGNGTGACATCTACCCTGCTTCCTTTGGGATATTCTGAAGTTTGCTAAAGATAGGTGGTTTTAAACTTTCACTGGAAAAATGTTGGGTTTACTTCTGTTGCTGGCAGACATTTTTGAAGATTGGAATAGATTTTAAGTAACTCAGCAGATAAAGCCCTTCCTCCCCTCTCACACACAGACGTCACTTTGTCCCGATAGTGCATTTGGAAGGGAGCTGATGTGTGATCCAAAAGGGGAGCTGGAGCTTGGGAGCTGTACCGGGATGATGGGAAAGGAGGAGATGAGAGATCCCTAGAAAGAGTCACATGAGGAGAGAGAAATGCAGACTGGCTGGCCGTGGTGTGTCAGAGGCATCGAGGGAGGAGTTGCTGGGGAAACGACGATACAGCTCTGACAGCACAGCGGTGTGTCGAGGGCTGAAGCCCCTGTTTGCCGTTTCGAAGGCCAGAAGGACCTTTTCAGGGGGAGCTGGCGAAGGAAGTGTGGGAGGCTATTCTGGCTGGGAGTGACATCACCTGGCTCATGCATGTACCACACACACTGCCAAGGAAGCCACTCCTTCTTGCTGGTATTATGCTCTTCAGGGGTCACCCAGCCTGCAGTTGTAGGGAATTAATCAGCTGTAGTACCTGGAGGGCCTCAGGCTCCAAGATGGTAATTCCATTCCTGGGACCTCCCACAAAGCTGTGAGTTTGGATGCTCGCTGGAGTGGGAGTAGCCATGGTCCTGCACTCTGTGGCTGGGTGTTCAGGTTTCTTTCTGCTGCAAAGAGCAAGACATTTTGTAGCATGAGGTTGGAAATTTTAGTACTTTGATCTCCCGCTGCTTTGAGGTTTCCATTTACAAACTTGGAGCGTTGTTCTTGGTTTGCAAAGGTGATGTCTGATTCAAATGCAGAATAGAAGTAGCTTGTAGTGTAATGCCCAGTTGATTTGGTTTAATGCCGTGTCTGAATTCTCCTAGTTTTGTGACTGTAACGCAGATTACCTGTAAATTACAAATGTTTGAGTAACTCATCAAAAGGGGGTATAAAGTATACATCTTTACAGTCAGAAAGAGTGCGATAAAATGTCCTCTTTTCTCCATTTCTTCTTCAGACTCCAATTCCTCACACTCCAGAGTCTGCTGCCCTGTTCGCTGTGTGTCTGATCCCCTTTCTGCACCTCTGCCACCAGTTCTGCCGAGGTGTGAGTTTCCAAGAAGGCTCATTAGCTGCGTGTGAAAGTGCCACCCAGCTCACAGCGTGTGAGTCTCTAACTGGTCTGTCCTAACAGAGGTGTGTTACTCTCAGAGCTGACTCCAGCAGAAACAAGCAGTGGGTTATCTTCCAGTCCAAAAGTGATGCCTGGAGAATGGGGCCCTCCTGGATAACCCTCAGGTACCTCAGATCTGAATCACTGATGCCTTCCAATACTCAAATCATCACTTAGCACGTCTCAAGGGCAGGCAGGTGGGGTTTTTACTGCTCTCTGAGGATCCTACCAGAAATACTCTCTTCCTGAAGCAGTACCTAAAGGAACAATGTTAGCGTGTCATGGAAAGGACTTTACTGTGATACACTGAAGAATAATGTGCTCAAGTTATTTGCATGCAAGCTATTAGTGCTTCCTCCCCTTCACACAGCAAGCTGTTTATCTTTCAAGAGGCTGGAAACTCCTCATTTTGCTTTCCAGAGATTTCCTTACAGAACAAACAGTATAAGTAACACCTGCAATATGGAGCTTTGGGGATAAAAAGAGAAGCTTTAGGCCGTGATGTCTGTATTTATGTATTATTATTATGTTTGCACTCAATCCCAAGGAGCAGAGAAGGCAGGGAAAGAGTGCATTAGGACCACCATGCATTGTCTATGCACAGGAGGAAGAAGCAGCTGCTGCTGAGATCTCTGAACTCTTGCTCTCTGACTATCTGGAAACTCAGCTAAGATTACCTGTGACTTGGTATTCTCACAAGGAATTAAATACAGGGCTTTGGAGTATCTTTCTTGTTGTTATTTATAGTGAAGTTATACGTACAGCCTCAGTTGAAACTGGGGACCATTTTTACTAAGCATTGCACAGATTTGTCAATGCAACGCTGTGTCTCAAAATAAAAGTGGGAAGCAGCTCTACAGGTGGTTTTTATAATTGCCCCAGAAGCCACTGCTGAAAGCCACAAATAGATCCTGCCTCGTCCTTCTCAGCTGAATGCTCTCCCCACTAGAACAGGATGTATTCTGGGCGTATTTTAACGTTCTGGCACGGTGATGCCAAACCCTGCGATTGGAACTCACATTTTATGTAAGTTGTGATTGCTGCAGTATTTGACATTTTTCTTCAAGTGTCAGTTTCTGTACTCAAGCAGCTGAAAAAGGAGCCTCAACATTATTTGAAAACACAAGTTTTAAGCCTTTTTGTGTTTGCTTGAAAACGAGACTCTTTTATCAGTTGGTTTTGAGGAGCAGAATGTTTGTATTCCTTCTTTTCATATTTAAGTATTTTTAAAATCTGTAACTACTAATCACTAAACTAATTATTGCTCAAATTTTTCAACTAATTCATGACCATGTGGTCATTTGTCATGGCCGCACTATTGAAAAAACCCAACCTTGCAGGGAAAGCAAGCCTGTATTTTTGGTATAACTGTTGGATGAGCCTTTAATAAAAGGTAGGCTGCTGAGGCATATTTAGTTTGCATCCCTGTTGCAGTGAGACATTCCTGATGGTCCATCCCAACCACCATACCATCTGCTTTTTCCAGGCTATTTATTCCATCCTTGTCTAACCTCTTTCTGCTTTAAAAGCAAGCACATTTTCTCAAACCTGCTACCACTCACTAAATTATTTTTTAAGCACGTTCTGGAAAAATTAATCCAGCCTCCATCTTGTCAAA
Organism: Tichodroma muraria; assembly: GCA_013390105.1. Lineage (NCBI taxonomy): Eukaryota > Metazoa > Chordata > Aves > Passeriformes > Sittidae > Tichodroma > Tichodroma muraria. Next base: position 44,090 of record WAAG01008420.1, on the reverse strand, counting down.
TATTCCGTTGCTGGACCAGCTCTGGCTTCTGATGGAAAAAAGTCTTACTATGAATTAGGGTTACAGCATGATGTATCCACATTGGAAGAGTGTCTTTTGCACTTTCATCAGTCAGTCATCAGCTTCTACAAGCTACTTAAGCTTCTTCCTAATTTTGAGTGTGAGTTACCATCATTTTCTGCTTGACGATATCCATAAGTGAAAATGAGGCTAATCCTTGACTACATTCTTGATTCAGCGCTTGAAGAATGAGGTGCTCCTCCTTCATCCTATCCTGTAGTTTTTTATGATTGTGTCTTTAGGAAAGTTTTTAATTCTTTTCAGAAAGGTGTGGATTTCATAGCTGTAAAAACAGCCATCTTTTCAAACCTCATTGAGCCCTTGCCTTCGGTGATTGTGGCGATGGGTTCATTATGCAGCACTTCGTATCAGTTTTACGTTTCTGGCTTTCAAACACCCTCCTTGATCTTGTATTTTAAGAAGGCCTATAAAAATGCAGGGCTTATCTTCACAGTCCTTTGTAGGCTGGTATCACAGCTTCCCTAAGATGTATCCTCTTTAATCAGGGCAGCGCTGATCTCCTTGTCCTGCTTCTCATTACTGTTGTGGTTGGCAGTGCATTACAGTGAGCACTGCACAAGCAGAACGCAGAGACCAGCCCCAGAACTTGTTAATCGTCCTTCATATGGAAATGTCCTCGTTCCTTTAATCATTTGAATCGATCCTTTTAGAGTCTGCTGTCCCGTCCCCCCAAAAACTCTGTGTGTGTGTCTGTTTCCAGTGACAAGAAATGAAAAGATGTTTTGGGGAAGTGCACTGCAGATTTGCATAACAAAACTGCAGAACTGTGTTCCTACCCCATTTCTTCAGCATTCTCGGAGGGTCTGAAAAGGATTTAGAGTCTTGAAACACTGACGTGCTACTACCAGCCTCACTGTGAGAAATTGCTTTTAGAAGCTCTGTGGCACAGACACAGTAGGTTTTCATGGCACTGTCCCTTAGTGGCATTCTCTTCTCTTTCTTGGGTGATTAATTCATTTAAATGCACAGAAAGTGCAAAGTTTGAAGTTACGATTATCGGTCATATTTTACTTTGCTTTTACTCGCAACTAACTCCATCTGCTGCCACGTCCCCCTTCTGCCCTGAGCTTTCTTGGGCTTCTCTGTGTCCTCCTAGACATGTTTGTTTTCTACATTTTATAATATCACCGCATTTGTGTCCTGCCCGTTTTCCAGATGGCTCTTAAATATATTAAAAGCTTTTATTCTAAGGCCAATATAAAACCTTATGAGTGTCTTTAAACATACATGGTTTATGGCTTACTTACACTGTTTTTTTTTTCTCTTCTGGGCTAGAGCTATGCATCTTGTTCATGCTACCAGGGATTTCTGAGTGCATTTTATCCTGCTGACTTTGACTTATTAATGCAAGGCTGTACAGTTTCTGCCACTCCTTCTCTTTCTACTTAATGTGGTGAAAGTTCCTGGAGATGGTAAATACGTTGCTCGGATTTCAGTGAGGAAATAAGCGCAATAGGCCCACGTGCGAGAACCTTCTTTCCTGCGGCTGATCCATCCATTCTTGTTCCAAAGGAGACCAGTTTCCCTTAGACCTGAGGAGACCGTGTCTGATGCTTGGGAAGGGGGCTCAGAAGGCTGGGCTGTCCCTCACAAACTGCAGTGAAGACACTGTTTGAAGGACACATCCTTCCCACTGTCCTCAGGCAGCTGCCAGCACACCTGAAAGCTCTGGATGAGCAGTGGGATGTGCTGGGCAGGCCTCAGGGAAACTCCATGGCACTGTGGTGCTCCCAGGTACATCCCCGGCCGCTGGATCGGGGCTGTGGGGCTCTGTGTGTCAGAGGAAGACCCATCACAGTACAGACCTGTGTTTGCTTCCGAAGTGTCCCACACAGAAAGCATAACCTTGCCTCAATATGTGCAGGCTTGCTCTCCCCCCTCCTCCTGCTCTCTGATAGTTTTCCCTAAGATTCCTGAACAACAGAGCAGATGGAAACCTTATTTAAATTTAGAAACCGTGAATACCACATGCTGAGCTCAATGGAGCAATTCAAGTTGTTTTCCCTTAAATGTTTTGGGGGTTTTTTTAATGCTGGATTCCATTTAGAATTTTTAAAAGAGCACGACCATGTGATGCAAAGCATTTGAAGGTACCTGTATTCCTTGCCGCATAATGCCTCACTTGGACACAAGTGTGAAAATGTGTCCTAAACAGACCCAACTTCACAGCTAGTCATCCTAAAAGACATTAACACTCCATTATTTATTAGAGCCGTTATAAAAGAAACTCCAGCACCGTCCCCAAAGAGAGAAAATCTGTCATGGTTCCCAGGAAAGAGAAGCAAGGATTATCCTTGAAAGCAGTCAAAGGAGAGAATAGTTTTTACCAACTTGTCAGAGGAGTTGCCATGGGCACCAGCCAGGAGCCAAGGTTTAAATGTCAGATTTCCCTTCCAGTACTGTTTTTTTCCTTTCTTTTGCCGTATTTTTGCATTCATTCCATTATTCTCTCTCCTTTTTTTCTCCTTTCATAAGAATTTCTCTAACTATGTCCCTGCTTTCCCAACACCCAATTTTGCTTCTTTTTATGCCTGTCCTTGGACATGATGCCAATCCCAGGTAAAAAAAATCTGTCTGGGTTTTTTTTTCTTTTAAGTAAGAGAATATGTTCTTGGATACTGGTTTGAAAGTCATTAGCATATCAATATTCGTCCATCAAAAATTTAAAAAGCCAATGAAGTTGCATTAAGAGACTGAGGCAGTTAAGGAAGAAACTCCAGTGTGGAGCCAGGAGCAGCTCATTTCAGTGTTACCATGCCCGCGTGTGGGAGACATGTGGTACATTTCATTATTTGCTAAAATATTACAAAGAGAGGGATGGGGGAAGGAAAAGAGCAGAAGGAAAAAGCTCACATCTGTGGTAATGTCTCTGCAGGGGGAAAGAAGGCAAATCCTACCATTTGTGGAAGGTATTCATGTGTTGTCGGCTGGTTAAACTGCATGTCAATTGAATTAATGTATCCGTTAAATCTAGATAAAAGCTCCGAAGCAGCAGTTTAGAAAACACTTTTTTCTCTTCTGTTCTTTTTTTCTTTTTTTTTTTCCCCTTTCCTTAATTCCTCTAAGCTGCCACAGGACATCTGGGTTGGTTTTGTTTTGTATGCTGGGTTTTATTTTGTCTTGTGTGTCTTCACTGTCAGAATCCCCAAACAAGCGCAGCTGCCTTAAAAAAAACCAATTCCATTTGTGTTTTGCTTACTCGTTTTAATAGCGTTTGCACGTAAATGAACGCATCCAGGCTCCCGAGTGAGCAACTCGGCAGTGGGCGGGCAGTCACACCTCCTTTGGAGCTATTGTCCCAGCCCGTCTGGCTGCGGGCTCGGCAGGGCCGCAGCGCAAGGACAGCCTTTGGCAGAAGCGACGCAAGAGTCCCAAAAAGAAAACGGAATTTTTGTACGAGCCAATTAACGCTGTCACGGACCGGGTGCCTGTAACCTCCGTTCGGTCACTGCTGAGTTGGTTCTGGAGGGCAAAGACGAAATTGAAGCAGTAGCGAATGTTCAGCTTTGGATCCTGGTTTCGGCCTGAGGGTTTATTTTCTCCCTGTGGCTGTGGAAAATAAGTGTTTGTGGTTTTGAAACCCATTTCTGATCTCCCTTCCGTTGATCTCACCTTGCATTTAAGGAGCTGAGCATGCTTCCATATGAATTATCGACACGTCATTAATAGGTCAATACTGACTTGAACACTGGGTTATTAATAGAACTAACAGGATGCAGATTTTCAAGATGTTTCCTGAAACAAAAAAATTTTCCTATTCTTAGTGCAGACTGAAGTTCCCCCAGTGGTTTTGAGTTACGTGGTTTCTTTATTCCCTCTTGGGAATCATTTCTGTGTTCCTGGTGCACGTAGCCATGGTGCTGTGTGGTAGAGGTGCATGGCCATGGGGTTTGGGTGATTGTGGTACACAAACAAATCAGTGTTCAGAGGCTGGGACAGCCTCTCTGTACAGCCTGAGGTGAAGTCCCAAGCTCTGTTACCTCCAGACCATCCAGCCCTTGAAACAAATGCTTCAGGAAGCATCCTGTGCAAGAGGGAGGAAGGTGTGGAAGTTCAGTGCCTACAGCAATTCACCAGGAGGATTAGGAAATGGTGTCAGTGATACTCATTGGAGAGCATGGAAGTTTTTGTTTGCTGAAGTCTGTCAGGTGGGAGCACTGACGTAACCAGTTACTTGATTTGGAAGGGGAATGTTGTGGGTGTACTTGGCTGAAGAGGAGTGCTAAATGTAACTTTTTTGTCGTGGAACAGTGGGAAGGACTGGGGGCCCTTAGCCTGGGTTGCCATGAAGATCCAGAGTTTCAGACAGCTGATGAGAAGTCTGGCTTAAGGACAGCAGCAGCCTGTCTACCTTTATTTACAATCAGAAATTATTCATGACCCTGATTCACGAAACCTCCACTCTTAAGCCTAGGAGTCATGTTAAAAGCAGCTCAGAAACTGCCACTAATTTGTTGGGAAGACTTGGTTTTAAGATTTTCTGCAAGTATGCATCACCATAGTAATTTAAAAACTTGTATGTAAAATTTTAGCGACCCTTTCCTTGACATCTCTGACACCTCTCTCAGAATAGATATTTTGGGTATGCTGGAGCTTTGGGACTAGGTCTTTACCTATTTACTAATATTTTCTTTCTGAAAAAAAAAGAAATTAATTCATCCTGCTTGGTAGGGTAACCGAATGATTGATTCTGTTATTTTATTTGCCATCTAAATCTAAAGTAATCATCATCCCCCAGTCCAGTACAAATACTCTTGCCTTTTAATCCCTCTCCATTTCAAAAAATCTGTTTTTGTGACTCACTGAATAATATTTTAATTTCATTTTCATTTTAGTATAATCTTACGCTGAAATAAAACAGATCAAAGTATAAACTCAAAGAAAATACAAAGAGATTTTTAATTTTTTTGCCTGAGCCTTCCTGTGTCTTTACACATAAATTAAAATCAACCTCTGTATGTCACTCACATGTGCCTTGCTAGTGAAATCCACGTGAAGTACATTCTGCTGGGGCATCAGCCTTGTCATGGAGAGATTCCAGCCCTTCCAAGGGAGACACACAAAATAGGAGAGTAATTGTGACCATAGATTTTGAAGTCAGAGACCTCCTTTTTTCCCCGTCAGTTAATGAAGGTATGTGTCTTAGAGTCTGCACATGTGCTGAATACTGATGGTGATTATATAAATTCAGGTACTCAATTCTCATTTTCAGTACAAAAGTGCTGTTTTTCTTTGTCTTCCTGCCCCACCACTGTGATCTTGGAAGGGCTTTGCTGTGCAGCAGATGGCAATGCAGGTGTAGCCATACGTTAGTTTTGCAACCTTGGCCTTCAGCCATGGGAAAGTGGAGCAGGGAGTCAGATTACCAGATGGAAACCTAAAGCTGACATATGAACACTGATTAATATTTCCAAGACGAGGCTTATTACCCTGTTGTTAGCACCAGACAACACCAGGAATTAATATCCTCATCCAACACTTGCACAACTTGAGTGATGAAGTATTGTGAAAACTAGGGACTTGTCCTGAAACCTCAGTGAAGGTGTCTGTCTGGTGCATGGGATTCATCTTAAACTTTTATTGTGCAGTGCCACTTACACTAGAGAACTCGGGGAAAGGAACTGCTAAAATCAAAAGCTGCACCAACAAGCCACCTTTTCAGGGATGTTAGACAGCCACTGGTTCCAATGGCTGCCTTCACACTGTAGTGGCCCTGGAACCCCCACTTAATACTGAGGCTCTGTAAAAGGTGATTCCTGAACAGGCAGTAAGCACAGGGATGAAATCGTGGTGAAATGATTCTCACCTGAGGTGCCCAGCCAGGGAAGTCTCCAACTCAGCTGGGCCTTAGTGCTTGCTGGTGCTTGACGTCAGGGGTGGGACCCTCCGGATGCTCTGGTACTGTTGCATGTTGGTCAGCACACAAGGAATTCCTTCTTCATGGCTGAAGACAAGCTTCTAGAAAGCCAGGTTCCAGGAAGAAGGGAGCAGGCTAAGCCATTCCAACATGCCGATCAGAAGTAGAAATTGGCCTCCCTCAGGGCTCCATACACCTTGGTATTCCTTTTCCATTACTGGACGTAAACACATGTCTTGGAAGAGTAAAATCAGGACAATTTCTTAAAATTGTTTCAGCCCTCACCTGATGCCTGCCTCCAAAATGTGATAAAATGTTACGGGTTTTTTGTGGTTAGTAATACTCAAGGGTTTCCATGGACTTTCTCAAGTTTCCCCTGGAGTCCTATTCAAACTTTAAGATTCACAGTGCCCTTGCTGCTCATATGAAGAAACTTCTGTTTAGATGCAGGGCTCTTCCTGCAAAATTAGGCCATTAACTGTGAAAATATAAAGCAAAATACAGGTCTTCATGTGAGAAAGGGAAGCCACCTGAAAATAGGTCTCTCAAATAGGGTCTGTGTGTTAGCATGTGGGATCCTCAGTATTTTGAATGTGCTTCTTCACATTGGATTGACAATTTGCCCATTAGAGAACGGTGTCATCATGCTCTAGTTAAAACCTTTGTGCATGTGCTACAGAAATTGCCAGAAAATTTAACAGCCTTCAGTTGGCAACAGCTGCCCTTTGTTATGATGCCAGTGTTAGAGAGATGAAAAGTACAGAAATGAGAGTGAAAAAAATATATAAACTAATGGGGGTAGGGGAGCAAGTGAAACCACTGCAAGATTTGTCTTCCTGAAAACTGCCTGATTGCTTTTCAGATCTATCCTTTTTTTTTTTTCCCTGTTGACAAGCAAAGCTTGGGAATAATAAGTGCTGCATGAATAAAATGCATCACACTTGACTGACTGGATACCATGTACTGGATTCTTCCAACCAATTTGGGTTCTATCAGTGTGCCACTATTGATTTTGGTGCTTTGACAGAAAATAGCGGAGAGACAAATGAAGGGGGGCAGGAATCCTGCAGAGATTTTTTGGGATGCTGTAGCTGTAGGGGGTAGCTAAGGTAATGCCAGATTTTCTCCACGTAAGGTACCACAGAACACGAGAGCACAGCTTTGTACAGCTCAGTCAGTAAATGTTAAATGTGTGTGTGTTGGTGCTGCTCACTGCTCTTCCGTGGCTCTTCAGGAAAGGCTCGTTGACAGCAGAGCAGGAGGGTGGTTATTCTTTCCCACCTACACCGTGTCTCTTCCAAAGCAGCACCAGCTTTCCTCAGCCGTACAGCTGTGCTCTGTCAGAAGTACCAGGGCTGTGAATGTCAGTCTGTCCCATTGAAATGCAGATGGGCAGACATGTTGCACAGGTCTGTCACCAAGTGCTGTTTATTTCACTATCTTTTTATTTCTCAGACAAGGACTAGCTTTGAGAAGTTCTGAAAAGCGTTTTCTTTCCTCCTTCTCCTTCTCCGGGTTTTCTCTGTTCCACTTTATTTAGTTGAAGAAAGATCCTGTCCTTGGCCGAGCCTAGGGGGAGAACTGGGACAAGAATTGCCCAAGAGCTGGCTTCTACAAGGAATAGCAGGGACTCCTGGTGGAGCACTGCGGGGCTCCTCTTGTTTTTCTGCTGAAATGTACGATAGAGTAGCCAATGCTGAATATGCCATGGAGTGCACTATGGATTGTTGCTGGGCATGGAGCTGCCATGTTAAGGCTACTGAGGGAATGGGAGGCTTCAGCTGAAGTTTTCCTGTTTGCCTTGTGCACATTCGGGTAGGACACAATACCTTTCTGCCTCGTCATTGATCTCTTCATGTTGCCAGTCCTCTGGGGCAGGGCTGTTTCTCCTGTGCTTGTCTAGGACGTGGAATAAAGTTTTCACGAGGGATCTGTAGAAGCTGCTGCAATTCAAATCATCCTTGCTAAAAAGGGAGTTGTGTAGGAATGGCTGTGCCAGGCAGGTACAGTAATGGAGTTCGGCACCTTCTGCACACAGGCAGCAGAAAGAATAGGGTTTGCACCATGCTTCCCTCTCCTCTCGGGTTTTTGGTGTTCTTTTTGATTTCTTCCTTTTGGTTTCTTTTTCATTTTCATGATGATCAAGGCATAACATGGAGTTAAAGGACTTCTCTGTAAGTGAAACTCAGTCGTGTTCATCCGTATTAACGTCTGTAGCATATTTCACCTGAGTGAGTATGGTCGTTGTTTTTCAAGGGTAAATACATGTAGCTGAAGGGAATGGATGCAGCAGTTACTGTTCCCCAGAACAGGTGACATTTTCTGCAGAGGGCATTGTTAGGGAGAAATGTTAAACCTTAAGATTTCATCTCTCCTAAGACTTTAGCTATCTTCTTTCTACTGTCCAAAGCACTACAAGTATAGAAAATAGACAACAGTAATGAATGGTTACATTTAATAATGTACTGTAATAACCAAGTACAAATCTGATTACTAAACCTTTCAGTATCTGAGGCAGAAGTTCTTATTATTGTAGGAGTCTGCTCCAAACCCTCGTTTCCTTAATATCAATTTACAGTAATTCCTCACAATTCCCAAGCAATGTATTTTAGGAGAAGAGCATCACAGAGCTCCCCAGCAGGTACAGCCACATTTGGCTGTGGTGGCTGTTCAGGATGCACAGTGCTAATGGGGGAAGTTCAAGTCCCTGCCTTTTCTGTGATGCAGAGGATGTGCCATTGCCACATAAAAGGCCATTTCAGGGCTGTTGCTGCAGCTCCTTTACAACATGCCTGTGGCACAGCGACAGGTTTGGGCTCCTTGGAGACAGTTAGTTTCCCTCTTAATAGTTGCTGACACCACAAGGCAGAAGTGGCCTTGCCAAGTACTCTTAAGGAGCAGCCTGAATTCCCAAATCCCTCCTAGGGTAGCAGCAGCATCTCGTTTCAGTACTGTGCGGTGGCTGTTGGAGGTGTGAACTAATAAGACCCGGTCTGACAGAAATCCTTCCTCCTCTACAAGACCCATCCCATGCAGTGTGGTCCAGAATCAGATTCCCAGTCTGTCTAGAAGGCTTTCAGAAAGATGGAGTCTCTTTTTCAGCCCAGCACTGCAAGACAGCTTAGACAGCTTGTGATTAAGAGGTTAAGATTTAAAAAGGCAATAAAAGCTGTGGTAAAATATGGAAAAAAATTAAAATATTTTTGCAAGCAGCTTCTACTTTAAAGTTGTCTGTATATTTACTTTTAGAATTTTGGGGTCTGCCTTATTGAAAAAAATAGATTTTATTTTTTTTTAATTTTACACTTTCTCAGAATTTGGAGAAGTTCATTATTTCAGCCTATGTAAGAGCTGCCACTTGTTTGAGGAATTACGGAGCCCTGAGTCACCTTAGAAAACTTGATGCACACACATTTTAAATTTGAATCCTCATTCACTTTTAATATTGTCTTTAAAAAATGGGGATTTCTTCAGCTGTCTTAGGTTGTAAGTGTTTACCTTCACTGAATTAAGAAAGTGCCTCCACCTTCAAGAGCAAAGTGACAAAAAGAAACTCTCAGCATCTCTGGTTCCAGTAAAGAAAACACGGAAATAAAAACAAAAGACGTTTCCATTTGCAGAGCAACTGTTCCTGAGACGTGATTAAAGCTGTTCAGATTTCCAGTAATGTGTATATAATATATTCCTGTATCTGCAACATATTGGTAGGAAACCTTAAACAGCAGATGCTCCGTGGGACTCTTAAACTGAAGTCCAATCTATAGAGAAGACAGAACTTATAATGAGACATAATGTAGCTGTGAGACAAGACTCACAGGCAATTTCCTGCAAGAAAGAGTGAGATTTAATCACTTTGGGCTACTTCTGCAGCTACTGCTAAGGCACGTTAGTTACTCTGTCAGAGGGGGAGATGCTTGTCAAGATTGTAAGCAAACGGAATTGCTGCCAGCCATTTACTCACAGACAACAGATGATTCTCACAGACCATTTGTTTTATTTCTGTGCATTTTGTCTTGTGCTTTGCTGTCTCTGTGAAATCCATGGCCTTTTGTGTTAGGACAACAGGACATTAGCAGTTATGGCTGTTACAGTGCTCCACGCGTAAGTAAAGCCCCCTCTCTGCCACGTTAGTCATCAGAGCTCAGTTCAGTTATTATCTCTATCACTTTTAAAAGTTTTCATTCTAGTGGCTTTATTTACCTCAAGGAAATAAATTTGGAATTTTTGATTGATAGAAGTAATTGTTCAGGTACTTAGAGAAGCCAGTCTTGTGTTACATTTAATGGCCTACAGGTGAGCGACTGCTGCTTCCTGCCTGCCAGGCACGGAGAGAGCCAGGGGATGAAATCCAGGTTGCCTCAAGGCTTGTACTTGCTGCAGCTCACATAAAATATTAGCCCCAATTAGCATTTGTGTTGCCAGCCTCAGCTAAGACTCTGTGCAGCAGGGTGAAGGAAGAGCCGTACCTGGCAGATAATGAGTCGGGTAATTGCTCAGGGAGCTCCTGGGCACTCATTCCCTGTCCAAAGGCAGGGCACGGACTGGAACCAGCAGCTCTTGCACCGTCCTGCCAAGCTCCATGCTGTGCAGTGCCTGCCACTCCTCAACAGCATTTACCCAGTCTTCCTCATCCTGTGGGGATTATTTGCAGCCAGCAGTCCCGTCTTGATTTCCAGGTTGATTGCACAGATTGGAACCCAGGGCAAATTTGGCAGAGGGTCTACTGGAGGAAGGGCAAGGAGAGGCAGATGGGGGGAAATGTCATTGACCCAGTTGCCTTGTCTGAACTAGATGGAAAATTATATCCTTGTCCCATCACTCCCCACATATCAAACAAATTTAGGATTCCTAGATGAGTTCTGTGGCATCACTTCCACAGCCCAGGGATGAGGTGAATGCTACCCTGTGCAGTCATTTGAAGCCAGCCTCATTGTCACCATCTTCTCTTTTCCCTCTGAGTACCCTCAGCCAAGCTTTCTTGCCTGGCTCAGACTCCTGCTGTGGGCCAGCTGCTCCAGTCACAGGCCCAGCAAAGGATTCCACACTCTGCTTGCATCCTCTGATGTTGATGTACTCCTTTCTCATAGGGCATAATTCAAGACAACGACCTAACTGGAATCTTTTTCCAGGATAAACATCACACGTACCAGTATACTCCTAAAAAGTGAGTAATGGATCTAAAACAGTTTTTTTGGAAACACCTAGTTATTGTCAATAATAGGACCATATTCCAGGTGATTAGCATCCTGCAGACCGCTTAGTCTTAGCTAAGAGCCATGACAGAAAAGAGGTTGAAAAGACAAAATATTTTAGGTTTCCATGGCAGTGAATCTAGAACGGCGTCACCAGTTTCAGTGCAGAACACGTGGGAAGAGTAAAAATATGGAAGAGTCAAATCCAAAAGGATTACGGCTAGAGAAAGGAGAGAGGGTGGGTGGGCTGGAGACCCCATTTGCCAGAAAACATGAGACACATAGCACATTCTCCTTTTAAAGCAATAATTTTCATGACAGACTCACTTCAGCGCTCAGAGGTTTGTTCTCAGAAACGTAAATGTGCATTAGGAGTGTGGGGGCAGCATTCAAATGCAGAAAGCAAAGTTCTCCAAAGCAGAGGGAGATCAGTGATGCCTTCTTGGCCGAGACATCTGTCTCTTGACTTCCGAAAGATTTCATGGGCTACTGAATTGTCAGGGTATCCATAAACCAGGGTAGTGCTCTGTGATTGATTCTTTCTTTCATTTTTAGCAAATAAAAGCAAATGCCATTACAATAATTCACACTCAGAAGAACTTTCTCCCCATTGCATCTAACGTAACTTCATCAAGTTAGCACACTGCAGATTAAAATGTGAACACGATCTGGGTTTAATATATCAAAAGCAAATTAAGTATGGATTTGAAAAGGTGTTGCAGCTTTTCCTTTCATATAATAAAATTAGTTCTAATTTGTCTCTGAAGTTTAAACTGAAATGAATTTATTGTTGAAATATAAGCAGATAGCTTAATCCAAGCTTGATACGTTTAACACTGAGGAAACTTCTTAAGGAATAATTTTATTGTTCTTACAAGCTGAGGGACAATCGGCAGTACTACTGAAATTGCTAGAGATACAAGGGGTAACCCCTTTGAAGTATATGCCTATGGAAGGGGCCAGGAACAGGGAAATAAATACACAGTAATGTTTTTAGTAAACTCACACAGATAAAATTTACGGGTGTTTAGGGGGGGACATTAATATTTTGAAGACATTATGTGAGGTCCAGTATTGGGTGTAAATATGGGCTAACACTGCAGTTATGTTTTACTCGAGGGTTACAAATTCTGTCTTCTGTGTTTGCATCCTTTTGCTTCTGTTCTTCATACTGTGTAATGAATGACTTTACTAAGCCTAATGTGCACACAGTTGGCAAACACGATATATAAGCATTTGTCTAAATGGCTGAAAACCAATTTTGAGTTTGGAAATGTGACTATTTGTTCGAAGAGTAATTCAATTTTAATGCAAAACCACAATACAGGCCGTCAAAGTAAATGACAGAATCCAAACAGAAAACATCAGATACCTGAACAAGCAGCCTGGGTTGGAAAATACTGAGATGTGATCATCAGGAGACTGTTGAGCACCTAATTCTGAATTTAATCCTGAATTTTAGGCATCTGGTTTTTTGAAAGGTTTACTCTCTCAGCCTCAGTTTTTCTTTTAGTAATGGTAGAGTAGTGATACTTTTTCTGCTTACAGAGGTGGTAACAGGATTGCTTCTCTTCACACTGCTTTGCCTATGGAAAGTCCTGTTAAAGTGTTACCTGAACATTTCCAAGGGCTCTGGTGTTATCCTATTACCCACTCACAGAGGCAGGTAGTGGATAATTGGGTTCCAGCTTAGCTTCGTGGGATAAGAGATTCCTCGTTTAACTCTATCAATAGAAAGATTAAGAGTCCTTGTTATTCCAGGAGAATAAAGTTGCATAGGCCAGGAGAAGTGAATAATAGTGAGTATAAAGCCATGGTTGTAAACCAGTAGATCTATTGCAATAAAGAAGTTTCAGACAGTGAAATATCCTCTCTAACTTTTATGGTCATACTTTTATAATTCAGTACATGGAGACACATTACTCTGGATCACGTGAAGCAGAATAAAACAGCCCATTAATTTCATCAGACGTTTGCAAGCTGACTTCATACATTCACACCTGTCGTGGGAGGACAGGTGGTGAGACTCCTGTGAGAGCAGAGCCAGTGGAAAGGCACTTGAAGCTCATCTGTACTTCCATGCCCTCCCTGGGCTGAAGGCACTGCTTACTGTACCTGTGCAGGATTTGGTTGAGTTTGTACAGCACTGCTATGTTTGCTGGCTGTACACAAGGCTTTTTCTACTTTAAACTTCTCTTCCTACAGGACCTGCTTTTGCTTTACAACTGGCAAAAGCCTTTTGAAAAAATCTGACCAAAGAGGAAGGATAAAAATTGAGTTTTGTTTTGAGGATGTGCCGAGTTCACAGTCATGTCCAGGGAGGTGAGGTGCCCTTAAGTCCTTTGGTTGTCATGGCCTGTGACACAGCTTGAAGGGCTTTTCCCACCGGGAAGTTTAGGGTGTCGCTGGCAGCCCCCTAAACTAATAATATTTCCTAGAGACTCAGAGATGGTTAGTTCTCTATCAGGCAGAATTTTGTTACAGGAGATCAGTTAATTCTGCAACTCTCATTGCTTTCTTTGTCAGTTTTTATCCAGGAAGCTCAAGGAAAAGCTCTTAGCACTCAGCCAGCTTCCGCACAAGGCTGGTGTCTTTTCAGCTGTGCCATCTCTGTAGAAAACTACAGCTGACAGAGTGTAGGAATGTTTTTTCTACAGCTGCACAACATTTTTAAGCTATTCTCTGTGTTTATCTGCAGTGACCTTACAAAAATAACCTCCCCTGCCCCTCCCCCCCTTACGGCTACAAAGCTTAATTACTATAATTCTGATTTAGTTCGACTTCCACAGGGGTTTCTGTGCTCTAGAGTAGCATTTATCAGCACATTTATTCCTTGGAATAAACTGATCTTTACGAGATAACCAGAGTGTCTGATAGGCTGTAACTTGTGCCGTTAATTTTTAAAACCTGTAACAGAGAGGCAATATTACATTGCAAGGCCACCTTTCTGCAGCACCTCCCTAAAAGCTCTTTTTGTTTTGATACTTTCCATATTCCTCAGGTTTCCACTGTCCTTTCTGTAGCAACCATCTCCCTGTTGCTGCAGGGATGTTGAAAAAGTGATTTTCTTCTGGATGGTTCTGTCTGTTTTGAAATCACTGGAGGGGAAAATTTCAGGGCATCTCCCCATAGTCCCAGCTGGACCTCCCTAAAGACCTGATTTTAATCTCCTCCTTTCTGGGTCTTTACTTTGCAGCCACTCCACTGCATTGTTACCAATTTAAAAATAATCCTTGTCAGTCTCTGAAGTGCAACCAAAATATGCTTTTTCGTGGCATTGTAGCAAACCCTTAAATAACTGTGGCATTGTATTGGTGATGAGAAAAGAGAGCATTTACATAAGGAGCAGCTTGCCAAACCTTAGTAATTTCTTCAACAGTCAAGAGGAAAATAAAGCCTCTCAATTCTCCTAGCATGGATTTAAATCATCATTCTGTGCTGTTGTTCAGTATGAACATTTTCAGGAGGATTGTAGGAAAAACTTTGCTTGTAATCACCTCCTAGTGGAAAAGCATAGGTATGGGTCAGGCACTGGCAAGAGTGGGAGTGTTTCAGTAGGCTGCAAAGGTCAGCTAGGGAGAAAATACAAAGTTATGATGTGGCCTGTTTACCATCCGTGATTAGGGAAAAGCAGTCAAATTTAGGTTTTACGTTGCCGTTGACATGGGTGTCTGAGCCTTGCTAGGGAAAGTTGAGCGTATTTTATCCAGCAGGTGCAAGTGTGGACCAGTTCCTGTTTTCCACACTTCACAGTATTGAATTATAGTGCTATTTTTCAATTGTAAACTTTTCAAATTTATGAACCAGGCAAGTTTAAACGACTCTGGAAAGGAAATAAATGAGATATTTCTCCAATTAAACGAAATGACTTCTTTAAGTTATTGTTTTAAGAGATCTTGTTACTCTGTGGGCAAGGATGGGTAGGGAAAGATGCTTTGTCATAAATACTGAAAAAAGCTGTATTTTGGAGAAGGGGAAAAAGAACATTAATAAAATTTGTAGGTGGTACTGAGGTGACAGGTACTATAAACACTACAGGAATAGAGACATAAAAGAACAAAATAGTGCCTAGTGAGAAAAGTATATGCGCTAGAAATGCAAAATGAGATTCAACCTGGAAAAAAAAATGCAGAGAAATCTCCCCTGGGGAAATTATTCCTGAGCACACAGGCTCAATAAGCAAGAGAAAATTGGAAATGGTAGTGATTAAAGAGGCCCTGAGGTGAAGCTAGTCAAAGAATTAGCAGCAACAGTATGACATAGATACAGAAAGAGGGAATTTTAGGATATGCTGTGTTCCAAATCCAGTCATTCTCTGGCCAAGGGGCTGGTGCAGGGTTGAGGTGTTGGAGCTGACTGATGGCAGCAGGAGGCTGATGTTGGCTTTCTCTGGTGCTTGGAAATCCTTACTTTGGCTTTCTGCAGCCCTGAGTTTCCTCACTCCTGCTGGGTGAGGAAAATAGCGATTAATTGCTCATGATGGGAAACACAACAGCAACTTTGCTAATTATTATTTTCAATCAAATCATTGTGATTTTCCTATGAGAAGGGGAATAATTAGGAGAAGCAGAGGCCTGAACTACATTGCTTTCGGGTAATGTATCCGGTTAGTACTTCAATCTGTGAGGAGAGCAATCATTTCTCTTTGTCTTCTGATGGAAAACTTCTTCCTCCCTCCCCACTTCACATTTTGTAGTAAAAAACTTCTCCTGTTATATTGTAGAAGTCATCTCAATAGTAAAGAATTGCAATCACCATCATTCTTCTGTAAGACTGAGGCAGACATGCACTGATCCAGTGGAAAGGACTGAATGTGCAAGTGCCACATCCAGCCTTTCATACCAATAAACTCCCTGGTTCCCGGTGGAAAAAAAAAAACGGAACTCACAAATTGAGTTGAAGAACCATTCAGATGTCATCCCAGCTCTTCATTCACAACCCTTCACGTAACTGGGAAGTGTTTCCTGAGCCAAAGGCTGTTCAAATCCATCAGTTCAGGGGGTGCTTGGGCACGTGCTTAACGTTGGACTCTGGGGTGGTGCATCGAGGGCTCATTCATGGGGTGGGCACCCGTGGCTTCGGTGGGAAGCATCTGCACACCCAGGTAAAAGCAGACAGCAGCAGCCTGCCCAAATAAAAACTGCCCCCCCCCCCCCCAAACACCCAAAATGGATTTCTTCTCCTCAAAGAAAAGGTTTGCTTAGATGTCAGCAGTTTCTTGCACTGATGAAGGAAGATCTTTCACAGATGAAGGAAGCAGTTTGAATTTCATCCGTGACTTGTGGTTTCTTAAATTTGCAAAGTGCAGAATAGATGAATATGTAAACACTTTTTTTTTTGTTGTTGTTTTGTTTCTGTACCTGGGGCTCCCACAGCCCAAATTATTCCAGGGAATCTGTTATGCTAAGCTTGGCAAGGATGTTAGTCCTCAGGAAGTTCAAGGTCAGTGCTCAGGCTTTGGAGGGCTGTGTGTCCTTATCTGTAACTTGTGCTCAGTTCTTAACCTGCAATGAAAAAAGACCTGTCTGCGTCTCCAGTTTATGCTTTTTCTGTTAGGTTTTTTTTTTTTTTTTTACACTGGGGAAAAAAATTAAACCAAACCGAATTTTGGTCCCAGGAACTTTGATCTAAATCTCTACCAAAATAAATGGAATCACACTGGAAGAATATTTTTCCACACCATTGTGCTGTTACGGATTTATGCTTCTCAGCCACATGTGTCACTCAGGCCACCACATTTCTTGTGATGCCTGTCACTCACAGAAGAGAACAGCAGCTCCCTGTGTATCCTGACTGAGCAACGTGACAGTGGATTTTTAATGAGATAATACAGTTCATGGAAGAGCTGAGCCACAGCTGATAAGTGAATGTAAAATACAGCCCTTGCTCTTTTAATCCCTCCTGCTTACTTTGCATGAGAACAGAGTCTTTGTAAGCACCATACTGGAAGCTCATTATACAAGAGGAATAAAATTCAGCTCCGTGTTTTTATGTTATTTTTGTTGGAGGCATATCCCATGTAGGGATCTCAGCTATAAAGAAACCTTAACATAAAAGAAAGAAACAACAGGATCAGTGACAAGCCTAATTGGCTTTTTCAGATGTTTAAAACATGAGGCCAACACATTCATGTATGTGATGTACATGAGATGGGTTTCTGGTAAAGAATTAAGTGAAGAATCTTCTAAAGGCGTACCGAGCACGTGTGGATTTCCAGGGGTTTGGGTTGGGCTAAGACATTAACTGAGGGTAAATTGTCCCCAGTAGTTATTAATTCCAGTAGAAGAAGGAGCATGATGCATCTGCAGTAGCAGTGGTGAATTTTGCTCAAGAAAGCTGGCAAAAGTCTCCTTAGGTGAAGAGGAAAAACCCATTCGTTACCTGGGATTCTGGGAGCCTTCCAGAAGAAGGTACCCTTGTTCTGTGGAGCACGGGAGGTGCATTTGTTTCTGTTGCAGGCAGGAGGTGAGGAGCCTTGTGCTGGTCCCCTCAGGGGCAGTGACACACGGTCACACCCTGTTCCTGTGGTGGTGTCGGTCAGCAGGGATGGTTCTGAGCCCCGTGTGTGCCCCATGTCCTGCAAGGGTGTTCATCAGCACCCCCCAGTCTCTCCCTGGGGGCACGGGAGAGGTGGCTGACAGTGGAATGTTGTCCCTCATGGAATCATTCATCTGGTACCCGCTTGGTCTCCCAGCAGCTTCCGCTATATCTCCATGTCATCAGAGAATCACACTTGCATCACAGCATTTCTCTTTTCTTGCTGTTACTTTGTCTCCTGAGCTCATTTCTGGAGCTTTGTTGTTCCCTGATGGCTTTGTGTGTGCTGCTTACCTTGAGGAAGGTGTGTTTACAGTTGCAGAGTAGCCTCTGAATTTAAGCCACCACAGCCCTGACAAACATGAATTTCACTTTCCAGTGTTTACTTTTAATTTTTCTTGCTTTTCTGTATCAGGCTCCCTTAGTGTAACAGGATCTGACTGAGTAACTGAGCAGTGGGGAGTTTGGCTTTTGCTCACTGACATGCAAAAACTCCATTGAACTTGGGTGGATTTTGGATTACAGCTTCCGTAGGGAAAAATCGGAGATTCACCAAAGGTGGTTCAAATTGTAAGCCAAGTCAGTTATTCAAAAATATTCCATTATTTATTCTCAAATGCAGTTACTCTCACTGCAGTTTGGGTGCAGGAGCATAACATTTATGAAAATACAGCCATGTGCTCTTTGAAAATATTTATTTTGAAGCAGACACATCTTTTCATTCTCTTCTTCATCAGGCTAGTTTAATTAGATTCAGGTGTACTTTTTAAGCAGCTTACTTGGTGCATAATTGGTTAACTCACCACGTCTGTGAGTTTGATTGATTCATGGGGAAAAAAACCTGGTTACTTAACCCAAGCAGTGTCTTGGGTGCTTCCTGAGCAGTGCCCCAAGAGCCAAGTTGAAGGCAGCAATACTGGGAGAGGTCAAAACCCCATTTCCAGAGCCCTGGTCTGAAGACTGTTAGAAATTCTGCTGCAATCTGCTTTTATTGCACATTAGTTTTAATAGGATATTATTGGTTTGTGAATACCCTTTTCCCAGATGCTGCTACAATGTAGTTTTTATTGCATCTCAGTTTTAATGTGATTTTACTGCTTTATAAATACACTTTTCACCATTCTTGCCTTGCTACCGTGGCTGTACCAATATGTTTGCACATTACTGTTTCTGCTGTCTTAAAATCAAGGTTAAAGCAATCACAGTAGAGCTGTGCAGAATGAATGATAATTGAAAATGCACCTAGCAGGATGCTCTTGATATTCTATAAACAAACAAAGCAGAATCTTTATTCATTATTTATCGCTTGTTCTTTGTGACATTTCTTTACAGGATGTATCTTTTTCCTTTCACAGAGCTGAGCCAAAGCATAT
The DNA here is from genome assembly GCA_013390105.1 of Tichodroma muraria. Classification (NCBI taxonomy): domain Eukaryota; kingdom Metazoa; phylum Chordata; class Aves; order Passeriformes; family Sittidae; genus Tichodroma; species Tichodroma muraria. The sequence continues at coordinate 25,050 of WAAG01008420.1, read as the reverse complement.
GTCAAGCCAGATGCGTACATTTACCTCTCTTCTTTTCTCCCACACTGAATCACAATCACTTTGATTTTGCCCAAACTGTGCTTTCACTATGAATTTACTCCATTTGCAAAGAGTACCATACAAAAGGTTTTAAATATTGGCACAAAGTTTTGGTACCTAAGTGTTCTATCAGTGCCCTGGTGTCCCAAGATGTATTGAAAAATTTCAATCAGTAAAATTTGCTGACCCAAAATTTTAGGCTTCTGGATGGAAATAATCTAGATTGCCTGACTAAAAAGCATGCGTCCCCCATGGTTGTGGTTTAGCATCCTCTTCTCAGCTGATAGGCTGGAGAGAACCTCTTTTCACAGGATACACGTGCACTGTCCTGTTTGTTCAGTTTTATGGATATTTATGAAGTAGTTGCAACTCTTCTGTATCTCTGTTAACAGCTGTAGGTGTTTGCCTCTGGTCATCATGGCTATGAGTCTATGTCTTTAGCAAGCCATATGGACTTCCTGTACTCTAACCTGTAATTTCTGCTGGTGTCTATCTCATTTATTCCATCCCTAGAGGTACAAGTAGGCTCTGTTTTCATCCTTGCCTTTATTTCTTTACCAAACCAAAAGTTGCCTGGAGTTCTCTTCCTTCTTCGCAGGATGGCTTTGATTTTAAACAAGTTGTAACCGCATTTTTCTGCATGAATTTTCTTCCCATTCCATCTCTCTCATATCTTCTTCTGGTTTGGGAAGTGAAGCCCTCAGAACTACATATGGATGGATACGCGTTTTGGTTGGAATGCTTTTCTCTTCTCTCGGGCTGGACCTGGCAGGGTCAAGATCCCTGTGCCTCAGGCAACAGCCCGTGCCTAGTCCAGTGCTTTATCCGACCTTCTGCATCTTCCCCAAGGCACAGCTGACTTATTCCAGGTGGGCTGTGCTACCTTCTAGCTTTGAAAGGCCCTTGCTGAAGTCACGGGAAAAATGCCAGCTTCCTTGAATGAACTCCGTGTCGAAAACTACTTTTTGGAACCCCAAACTGTTTTATTTCTACCTTCCTTAAAAAAAATCTTTTAAAGAAAGATCCTTCAGAACAGAATTGTTTTCCTACTCTTTTTGCTCTTGCTTTGATTGCTTTTGGTTGGAATATAGCTTTGCAGTTCTGTGAGGAGTAATGTCTCCCTGTCTTTTGGTCTTTCTTACATGCTGGTATAAATCAGTGAGGTTCTGCTATGTACATATCTTCTGATCTGTGAAGAAACTAATTTAATTCCAAATTAACTGCTCTCAAAAGTACTTTTTTTCCTTCTCCATTTCAACACGTTGCAAAGCTACAAGTAACTGTAGACCAATTTTAATCAGACCAGTGGAAGGAGATAAATGTCAGCATATGTCAGAGCATCTTAATTTCTGACTGGTTTAGTGAGCGAGGAGGGCATTACTGAGATCCCTTGCGTATTCATAAATTCTGTCCAGCTTCTCACTGCTCTTTGGAAGCCCTCTGATCTTCACCTTACTTTCCCTAACCCAGAGTCCTCCAGCTTCCCTGATCCTCCTATTTCACCCCCTTCAGTTATTTTGTCCTTAATTTTGCCTGCACTGCCTGGGAACGTTAGAATGACTTCAGACAGGTTTCTTTGCCTGCCCTTGGTGTGTCTGTATTTATCTCTTGCCTGATATTTGCATTTTTCAGCAGACACAGTAGGTTTTGTTCTGTGTTTGTCAAGCAGTTAACAAAGTGAAGGGGTTCGATGTCAAGGGCTTACGGGCAATAATTTTGGCAATAAATATTAGGATAAAATGTTCACTCATTTCTACACCAAGATGTTTTGTCAACTCCAGCCTTGTTTCGAGTCTAAACACGAGCATTCCATCAACTTGTAGATTTCTTCAACCTTGTAGAAGGTTTGCTGCCATTTTCAGTAGGGGTAAGACAAAACAATTAAGGCATCCACACACAGCTTCATTTCAGTGGTCACATGTTCTGTTCTCCTGTTTCCTGCTAAGTGCCTGTGCCTTGTTCTTGCAGCCTGCAGGAGGTACATCCTACCTTAGAGGCAACCCTGGCTGTATGCATAAATCACCAGCCTTCCACATTTATCATCATAATGAAGTTTGCAGATGTTACTCCTCTCTCTTTTTTCCTCTGTACACATTTAGAGCAATTTAGACACCATTCCCACTTGCTCTTAGAGGGAAGCCATCCCAACATACTGTAAAGCTGGAAAGGTAAAATTCTCTGCAAGAAAGAAAATACCACCATGCGTGTATTTACCGTATGAATATAAGAAATTATTTAAATTCTATACATGGCATGAAAGTACATGGACATACAAAGATAGTATTTCCTAAAGCTTTCTATATTGACCTTAACTCTGAGTTGTGTATCTCAGAGTTAAACCCGTCCTCTGGTTCATATCTTAAGTCAAGTGCACATCCCTCTTTCTATATTAAAAACAAAAACAATAAAAATAGCTATTTCTTCGCCTAATTATCTCAGACTGACTTAGAAAAAAAGCAGGAGTTATTTCACAGCTGCATCCCCATGAGTACTGTTTCCACAGATATTCCCCAAAAACTATGACATGAAATAAATTATTTTTAAGGAGATACACAGTTCATGAACATGAACAAAGACTCTCTTAAGTATTCATGAGAAAAAAAAAAAACAAAAACAACTTTATGGTAATTTCCTTTTTTGTAGTGGACTTTTCTTCTGCCTGCTCTTCTTGAGCGTAAGTCAAGTATCAACCAGAAGAAAAGAGTGATCAGCTTCAAGTTAACTATTATTCACATATTTATTTTTATATGTTTTAGAGGTTAAGAGACAGTAAAAGTCCTCTTCATGTTTTACTCTTTCCTTAAATTCCTCAAAGAGAGGAGGAAATAGGGTTTTGCCTGGTTGGGGTTTCTTGGGTGTGGGGTTTTTTTACTGAGTGTGACTTGGTCTGATTGCTTCTGCATGGCATGGATTGAAACTAAGGCAAAGCTTCATTAGCATCACAACATGTGCTTAAGTTTCATAATTCTTCCAGGTCTGACAATAGAAAAGACATGGTTTTTTGGTCACAGGGAGAGAAAACTAATTAAGTTTTCATTGCAAATGACAGCAAGTAGCTGAGAAGAGATTCATTTTCGCAGCTTTTGAAATATGTCCAATTCTGGTATAGTCTAAAAGTTTCAGACCACGAAGGCTGAACCAAGCAGAGCAGAACATTCTTGTAAGAACATCTCCCGTGCCTCAGAGATTTGTTTGTATATCTGATGGTAGCATGTTTTGTACTTATTCTGGTCCCAGCATCGCAGCCCGCTTTTAAAGCAAAGCAGTTTGTAAAGCTGAGCAGCTGCCAAGGTTGGCTAGAGCTGTCACGTTGGCACAGCAGAGGCCCCTCCAGTCGTACCTGAGAGCAGAGAGACTGGATGGCTGCTCACAAAGCATCGGGCTAAGTTCAAGTATGAGTTAGGGACATCGGGGCTTGGGTTTCAGTCATGGCAGCTACCAGCAGGGTGAAGGGCTTTGCAGCCAAAGAGCTGCAAGTTGTGTATTCCTGCACTCTGAAGCATAAATAAGCTGCAGGAAGCACCACAGGTAATTTGCCTCTAAAATGGCAGTTACAAAAAAAGAAGAGAAAAGTTTGATGCTTTTCTAGGGCACGGTCCTACAGTAACTATGGCAATATTGTCATTAAAATCACGGGGGTTTTGCCTCATTGAACAAGGTCTACAGGAGCAAGATAATAATGTAAGGAAAGGTGTAAAGCATACATGAGGAGAATCTAATTTGTCCTCAAGGAAGTCGAGCAAGCCAAACAATTATCTCACCAGTGGCTTTTGAGAACGTACAGAAGTTGAGTTTAAGGCATTTGTGACACAACACCCACACAGCAGCAGCAAGTGTAGAGCGAAATCCTTTGGCGTCGTGGAATCCCTGAATGGCTGAGGCTGGAAGGGCCCTCTCGAGGTCATCTCATCAGCCCCCCTGCTCCAGCTGTGTCACCCACAGCAGCAGCCCAGCAACATTTCCAAAAGCTTTTGTACAGCTCCAGGCATGGAGGCTCCACAGCCTATCTGGGCAACCTGTGCCAGTGCTCGGTCACCCCCACAGTGAAAAACGGGGGAACCTCCTGCCTTTCAGTGTGTGCCCATTGCCTCTCTGCCTTGGACTCTGCTTATGTACAGGGGTGTCTCAGATGAGGTCACTTGTGTGTCAGAGAACTGGAGGAGGCAGCAAAGATCAATGTGCCCGACCGGTGTGACAGACTACAAGAGAACCGTAGCAAAAATTTCCGTCCAGCACGTTTTTTATCCATCTTCTTACAGCTCACAAGGCTCATTATGGATTCCCCCCCTTCAGTCCCTTCAGCCAGTCTGTCCCAGCAGTACTGTCCAGTTTCATGGAACAGATCCAGTGTCACTGGCTCCCCGCTATTCTGGACTTTGCTTACTCTTGTTGGTTTATGATCCTTTACATCTGTGTCCAAACTTCATATTTTTGAGTCTTATTGCCTTCCTTTAAAAGAGGAATAGAAAAATAGAAAACTAATATATTCTACTATTTGCAATTCCCAGAAGGGAAAACTGTTATTTCTCGCAGAGGTAAATGAAATTCAGCAGCACCATGGACATAGGCTGTGCTTATTCTCCTAAGAAATCTCTTCCTGGATTTCTACTACATGAGGAGATATTGAAAATGAGCCTTTAAGACTTGAACTTCAGTCTCATGGACCGACAGGAGTACAGGGGAGGTTTCATTATATAGGAATATTTGGATAAGGCTTAGTAGATGTTTTTCAGCCACTTGACAGATCAGGTTGTCTTTTCTCGTGTGCCCTACTTTGTATAAAAACTAAAAAAAAAAAAAATATTAAAGTCCTGGGACTATCAGGATACCAGGTAGGGGGAGCTCGTTATTTGTCAGGAAGTGTGGGTGACTTTGCAAAGTGCAAACTTTTTGAAAAACATGATACTGATGTTTTTATTCACTTTGATTAAGCCGAGATGCCAGTAACTCTGATGAGTGTTGGAGAAATGCACATTATGAACATTTTTGAACAAAGACACTTTATCCCAGTAATGCTGCTGTCTTGTAATAGGATCAAAGAAAGGGTCATGTGATTTTTTGATAAACAAAGCATAGAAGTCCTTCATCTTATTCATTAGAGGCTAATTGATGAGCCACGGAGACAAAATAGTTGAGGAAGGATCCAAGGATGTTTTCCAGAAAATAGGACTGGTTTCTGAAGAGCAGATTACATAACTGAAAGTTACCAATGAACAATGCATGCAGGTTGCCATAGGGTTGATTGTATGTGCAATTTGTTCTTAGCTCAACACGAGTTTTGAAGGCTCTTGCCAGTAGTTTTGGTTTGGAAAGGACAAAGTAGTAGCAGATGCTGTGGCTTCAAAAACTCGCCATTGCAAGCACAGAGGCCTTTCTGATTTGTGTTCTTTTTCTTGTGCTTTACATTTTCTGTCGTGTCTACGCCTGTGAGACTCTGCACAGCTGGAAGAGGGAAGGGAATAAAGCTGGGTTCCAGTACTGACACTGAGCCCTGAATGATCTCTGGGCACCCGCTGGAGAGCCCACACCAAGTTTGAGTGTACCCAGACCTCCGGCTGATAGAGCCCTTCTCCCTCTTGAGCACAATAAGTACGAATAGCAGTTCAGAAGATGCATAATTGCAAGTAGCACAAGAGGAGAGAGAACTCCTGAAATCCTACCGCTCCTGGTCAGCAGTGGAAGAAATGAATTTAACTGAACAGGCCCTGTAATTTAAATACCTGTTTTGTCCACAGCCATCTGAGCATGCCATGGCAGGAGGGTTCATGTGATTTAGCTTCTCCCAAGAATCCTGCCCAAGCTACCAGTGCAGGGCAGGAATAACAGAGTGCTCAACGTGGTGACGATTTCCCAGCTCCTCGGAAAGCCTCGTATTTTTCCTTTCTTGGCTTCATAAAACAGTTTTAAGCAAAAAGCTCTTGGTAACAATCTGATTCCAAAACATAAACCTAATGTACTCTGTTAATGACTAGGGATATAAAAATAGTTCATATTCTACCTACCCTATGAAAATTAACATTGCATTATACTGACTCTTGGCTTGATTTAACAATTTGAATTGCCGGCTGTTACGTGAAGTTGGATTTTTGTTCTTCTATTCTTTGACGTGGTAGAAGGCAAATTGTAAATGGTACATCTAATTAAAAGAAAAAAAAAAAAAAAGAGAGAGAGAGAAAGGGAAAGCTTATGTGGACAACAACAGCATGTACAAGCAAATGCTGCAAAATTCAATTAAGGCTGAAAGAAAAAACGTTGCACTGGGGAATGCCTACTGCAGAACAGGGGGACATTTTGTGTGCAATAGTCCTTCGAAGCGTACAGAAGTTGGCATCACTCTTGCTAGGTCATGTTGGGAGTGCAGCCTTACAATTGTATGGAAAAGTATTGTTCTTTTTATTTGAAGGCTGGGAAAAGGGATGTGATTCATTGCTTTTAAAGGAGAAACCTATACAACTGTGTGTCTTAAGGGCATCATTATCCTCATAGAGCTTTTTGCTTCTAGAGCTGATGTTTGAGGCTGGCTCATGTCCACACCAATTGGAAATCACCACCATCTGAGACCTGGTCCTACAACGCAAAAAACTCCCTGAGGTCAGTGGTAGCTTTGTAGGCAGAGGGGATTAATAATAAACCTTTCTTAATTGCTGTTCAGTGGCTTTTGTGAAGTGAGAGTTCTCAGTTCAGAGCCCAATGGATGCCCGCAGCAAGGAGAGCACCCGGAAGCACCACAGGCGGTTTTGTCTGGTGTCTCAGCTGGGATACAGGAACTGAGCAGGTACCTGATAGCTGTGGCCCTGAAATCACAGGGTATTGACTCTTGCAAGTGAAGGTGTACTGGGTAAAACGAGAACACAGATTGTAATGAAAAAACTTCACGGAGAAATTAAACTGTTGAAAAGTATTTTAATATTCCGGTCTGAGACTAAGAGGCAGGGACATTTTTCATTACTCTGTTAGTTCTAGAAGAGGAGTTCTAGAAATGCTTTTGTAAGGACTGTTTTATTAAAAACTGCAATGCAGCTTGTCTCACATGAGTGCTGTCACTGTGTTACCTTCAGAAGAAGGAGCTTGAAAATGGATTTTATTCAGTATTTACATAGGTAGAGAGTAAGATACTGTGAGAGGAGACAGACTAAATTTGAGCTTGATCAGTTCATACCAAAAGCTGAAGAAAATGGAAGGAGAATGGGAAAAATTAGCTTGTTTGTTGTTAATTTACTGCTTTGTTGGTTTGAACAATGGCTAACGTACCTGTCCGGTGACTTAAGGACAAACTGTATTGGGCTTTTTTTGATAGCAGCTGAACATGTATCAACAATTCATGGGTTTTGAAACAGATTTTTCCCTAGTAGAAATAATCAATTCCATCCCATAGCCGCGCATAAAACTTGTCACAAGATGCGGAAAGCCTTGGCTTTCTCTCCAGTATCAACAAAGTTAAATTCTTGCTCTGTGTATGAATTGAAAGACTTGTCCCAGAAGTGGCTACGAAGGCAGAGAGTGCAGTGCGTACAGTGGGATGATGGAAGGAAAGGGGGAGAGGATTCAGTCTTTCGCTTAAATGACATTATCAGCACGTGGCAGGAGTTGGGAAATGACGCCTGTCCTAGAACACAAGGGCAGAGGCATTTAGAAGTGAGAGGCTGGAGCTGAATCTTGCAGCTATGGCAGTCTGCTAGCAAGGGAACCTCCCTCAGTACTCTGCCAGGGTCACTCTGCTGCGTGTGGCATCACCACGTGGGAAATGGCAATAGCATGCTAAAATACATCTGCACAAGGCATGAGATTGAGCACCAGAATCTTCTGATGCCTTGAGAGGCTACCTAGAACAGAGGCTAGACAGTGTTAAAGGAGTAAAGTAGGTATTTATTAAAAGGCCTTCAAAGCATACACCTGGGGCAGTACAAGAGCCCAGCCGTGGCTCCACCCAAGATGGACTCTTGAGTCAGAGTTTTCACCCTTTTATGAGTTTTGGTCCATTGACATATTTGGGTTAATTGTCCAAGTACAGCTTCAGGTTATGGAGTCCCATCCTCCCAGACTGTTCTCCTCAATTTGCTGTTTGTTGTTTACACTTTTCGGGCCCGAAGTTCAAAGGTGTCCTTGGTTCTTGGGCCGGAAAAGGATTGTTTTGTTTGACCGTACCGTGAGGAGAACTTGCTGACACTTTATGTGAAGTTCAGAGTTACATACTAATGCAGTACAGAATCTGGAAAATATGAAAGCTGAAACTTAAGGCATCACTACAAAGATGGATTTTTCAGGAGAATGTGTCCCTGTCCAGCACAGTAATTCATCTTCATCTAACAAGATATAGAGCGCAGTCAAGTGTGCATAAATCATTCCTTGTTTGTTCTGTTTGTACTGGGCATGGATGGGATTAGAGTGCTTTGGACGCTGTTTATGGCAAAGAGGAGGAATGTTGCAGTGTTAAGATAAGGGAGGAGAATGCTCTCTTGCTACAGGCAAAACATGCACCTCTATCAGCCTGCAGTCTGCTTCAAACAGTAAATAGTGTTTGGAAGACCAAAATACTAATTCTAGAAAAGAATTAACTAACCATGTTCTGTACGAACTGAGAAGTTCTGATAGTGCCCCTAAGTGAAAAATACCATCCTCAAAAGGGGACTGAGGGAGAAAATCCCAGAGCAGAAAATCCCTCAGCAGAAATCCCAGCCCCTCAGTTCTTTGCTGGTGGTGGTGCTCATTCATGGTGAACTCGGGCCTTCTCTCTGAACTCAGAGTGGCTGAGCCTTCCCAGAGCCTCCTGTGTCCAGGCCCCTGCTCTCCCGTGTGTGCAGTCCAGTGGCGCTTGGGTCATTTGCAGAAGCAAGACTTCAGACGCTATGGAGCTAGTTGCAGATCGTGGTGCAAGGCACGGTGAGTTGTTACAGCATCACAGTCGTGGTGGCGTGCCAGAGAGATCGGCTGGGCTCCCCCTGCTGCACTGAAGGATGGCAGGAGCATCCCTTCCCGTTCACCCGCCCGTGTAATCACAGACCCTTCAGGAGCACGCCGCGGGCAGGGAGCTGCGTGCAGATGTCACGTGAGTCCCCGGAGTTGTCCTGCTGCCTCTGTGCCCTGTCCGGTGGAGTTCGTGGCCCAGGAGCGGGCGCGATGTCCAAGGGCTCTGGCACGCAATGGGTAAATGAAATTAAGTGGTAAGGCTGACATGCCAAAGCAGCAGTTTCTAGGCACAGCTCCTAGGAAACTTCACAGGGAATTACATACAAAATTTGTGGCATTATAAAGCATTATAATTCACTGCTATTATATGACCACCGGCTGCTAGCTTAAACCTACTACAATTGCTGCTCTAGAATAACCAAGCTGAAAGGTAGAATTAAACTCCTTGCGATGGGAGTCACCTTTTTCATATATTTGCACAATATCTAGTGCAGTGGGGCGCTAATAACAATAAGAAGTTTTAGCTTTTAATTTTAATCTTCAGTCTGTCTGGGTTAGCATTTGCCTTTAAGGTGACTTAACATCTTGCATGTAATTATAGTCTCTGGATCTTTGAAAAGAAGTGTTTCTCTTGAGTTTTCTGAGTGGAATAAAATACACTTATTAGCCTGTAACCTTTTTAAAATCCCTCTCCCATATGGTGTTCATGTGGCATCACATATAACAATATAGGATAATACCCTGGGTAATATGGGCTATCATGAATATTGATGAACAGGGTAATTAAGATCTCTGTGCATGGTGCATGATTGTATATGGGCAACCTATTGATGTAATTTCTTATGTTTAAATGAAAATAATATATGACAAACATAAGAGTTTTACCAGCTTATCTGATATTTCAATCCATTTCATGTTTGGGGAGAACTGAAATATTAATAAGCAGAAAGATCTGGTATTCAAATTAATTCTAGCAGGAAAGAAAACAATTTCACCCTTTTTTTCTTTACCTGTTGACTTGTGGGACAGATGACAAGCTGATATGTTTCCCTGGAGGCTAACATCTTATGTTCCAGAATACAGGCTTTCATTAAAAAATAATGACTTGTGAGGAGATGTTCATATTTATGTGAACAGGGGGCAGGTGCTCATCTTCTCTAGTGCCTACAGACAGCCTGAAACAACCAGCGTGACAAACAAACCACCACAGCTGAAACAGCCGATAGCAACTTCAACATCAGTGATGAAGATTTATTTGTGTTCTTGTTGGGTTTGATCTCCCAGCACTATAAAAACTCCGGGGTCACTGGTCGATAGATGCTCTTAAGCCATCAAGGCAGTCCAGCCCTGTGATGAACGGTGTCTGATGGTCACTCAAGCTCCATCTCAGAGTTAACTGCGCTTTTTGCCCTCATTGCTCACAGAACGGGTCTGCTTCACTCTGGTGATTTAAGAGCTTCGTCTAATTTCCATCCTAACTTTCTGCACCAGTTTTACCCAATCGTTATTATGCCAAAAATCTCTTTTTCTTAAATACTTGTGAGCTACCACTGCATATTGATGTCTCCCCCTCGAGTGCTGCAACTATATCACCTCTCAACCTTCACCTGCTACTATCGTGGGAAGGGCTGTGTATTCACCTGATCATGGGAACAGCTCTTCACCTCTTCCACTTGCAATCACTTTCCCTGAACTTTAACCAGCCTTCCAAGTGAGGGTGTACCTCAGCCGTATGTCACAGCATCAACACTTCCATACATCCACCTCTTCTTTTCCTCTCTGAGCGCTGCTTGCAGTATTTTCCAGACACATCATTTCGGCAGCTGACAGACACTCCCTGACTTGGAGTGGTCCCCATGTCCTTTCTCACCTCGGTGATTCCCAGCTGATGAGCTCTCAGTTTGGAGCAGACTGTCCTGCCAATGATCTTGCAGCGTTACCTTGCACGCGGAGTAACTTCCCGCTCCCGTGCGAGCTCCTCTGGTTATTGCGCTGTGTCTGTTGCCGCAGGGAAGTGGGGCTGTGCTTTGGGTGCTGCGTGTTCAGGAGCACAGAAGACAGGAGGGATTTTTGTATAGAAGAAAGGGAAGGATGTGAGGAAGTTGAAGGCAGTGCTAAAGCATGCTGCTTTTCTCAAAAATCAGCTAAATTACCCATTTTCTCCAGAGTTACTTCTTCTATGGGAAAGATGAAACTATGATGATTTTTCCAGCTGACTGTGAATTACATTCTGCTTTGGGAAGTGTTTGGATTATTGCTCAGATGAAGTGCTGGGTATAGCAGTTTAATGTTTTCCCTCTTTGCAAATAACCAAACTATTTTAGAACTTTTCCTTTGTTATTGGTGTCGAAAATGAATGGATTTTAGGGTAATAATACAAATTCTTCTTAGCCCTATTTTATTATATAGTCTAAAATCAATTTTTAACAGAAGTTTTATTTACACATTACTTTCTTTAAAAGGGCAGAGATGCTTCAGATTGTTGATTGTGCTTATAGAGATTTGGTCTCTTTTTAATTTTCTCTCATCCCCATTATCCCTTTCCTGTAACCGATTTCAATATTGCTAAGGAGCTTTCACTCAAGTTGACATGCATTCAAAACAACTCGCTAAAATTATTACATTCTGAATCAATGCTGGTTTTTTGGTGGTTTTTTTTGTACATTTATTAACTTGGAACCTCTAGAACCTGATATAATGGGAAGGAAGAGTCTTTTATCTCTTTTCATAAGCAAATTTCCTTGTAAATTGCAACAGAAAATGCTCAGTCCTCCTCATTAATGGATCTGTCTTACACTTCACATGGCATGACTTGAGCAGTAAAGGGTGGGTTTGCAGCTTAAAACAGACACACCTAATGAATTCCTGAGCTTCTCAAATTCCAGAGCTGTCCATTTGATCATTGTAAAAAGATGACAATTTTCTCGATACCCTGATTAACGTGGAACAAAACGTATTTATAACGATAGTTTATTCTGAGCCTGGAGATAAAACTGCCTTTCTGCTGCCAAGCAGTCGGCACCCACGGCATGTAATTAGCAACTTCCTTCCACTTGCTTGAAAGATATTACTACAATGCATGCAGATAGTGGGATTTTTTTAGGCTAAGGTATTGAAAATCAAATAGAAAGTTCTGAAAAGAAACAATAAATGGGTTTTCCATCTGAAAGCTAGTGGCTTTATAGGGAAAATCCCTAAGTGTGGCTGGCTTCCTGTATGGTTTGCTACAGAATAGTCATTACACACTTCACAAGTGAAAGGTATTGTAATAACAATAACGGACAAATGTAGTTCAGTTATAAACTTGAACAGTGTTGGGGATTTTTTCTTCTCTGAGCCTCTTAGATGATCACATTTTTGACCACAAGCATTTCTTAAATCTTAGGCCACATTTTTCTCCTCATTATATGGATGAAACTTGTAAAGAAAACCTTTCCCGGTTTAACAAGTTTCTGATTAATCCAAAGATCATTATAAATGTACAGTAAGTTTGCCTTTTGACTAGTAGCATTCGTAATAGCTTTGAAAAAATAATCATGAAATGACTAATAACAGGCAATTGCCTTGATGCTTCTTGGTTTCAAATACCTATCTCAATAAAATGGCTTCCTGCAAGAAAATGCCAGCAAAAATAATGCAAATTAAAATGAATGATTGGTTAAAATATGTCTCTAAACTGCGTTTGAAATGGCAGGACTGGATACAGTGCTTCTTTATTAATGGAGAAGTGTTGCTGTTACAAGTATTGCTCCAAACAATGACCTTTCTGATGTGCAGTATAATCAATCTGTCCATTGTGTGAGCAGTTTGTGCTGGGAGTTGTAGTAATGATCACCGTACCAAAAATAACCAAATTTTGCACAGGTTTCAGCAGGACCAAGAGTTCACTTGCAGATGTAGAACCAGGCAGTGGTTAGAACTGTTTCTTGCAGTAATTGCCTGAAAGAGGTTAAGACCCTGAGACAAGGTGGGATTCATTTAATTTGAGGAAGAGAGATTGCTGATGATGCAGAAGGACATAGCTCGGGTGAAGAGTTGAGTTGGAAGAAAAACATGAGTGGGAAAGGGAGCATTCATGTGTAGAGGCCAGCAGCAAGAAAGGCAGAAAGCCGAGTCCTTAGTTCATGGTGGAGACTAGCAGTTGTCTAGATGCGTCTTTGTTTTGCCTGCACTTCGGTAGGTTTTCCTCCTCTCTAATTTCTTGTCTGGATTTACTACTCATTTTCCTGTTTTTTTGTGAAGTACTGTGTGCCAGGCAGAAATCTTGGCCAAAAGCGCAGTCAGCAGTGTCTTAAGATGCGTTGCTCAAAGAATGGCTAAGACATCACTCCCAGTTCACGCTGCACTGACAGCTCAAGAGCAAAAAACCTGAAAAGTAGCACCAAGAAAGATGAAAGCTGTTAATATTCCTGCCAGAAGCGCTCGGTGCTGCAGCTGCTGGCGTGCAGTGCTGCAGCCCTCAGCTGTGAGGTGTCTAGCACATCCCTGTGAGCAACCAAGGGCTTCCGAGGACGAGCGCTCTCCAACACGTTTCTGCCCAGGCTGGCCAGCGATAACCTAAAAACAGCTGCTCGGGGAGAAGGGCAGGAGGGAAACCGTGAGTTTGAACTCACAGCCGAGAGCGGCTGACTTCCACCCCGTGCTTCCTAGCCTGCTGTAGGAAAAACCCCTCGTAATAGAGAGTCCCCCAAACAAGACCGTATCAGGATATTCACCCAGTTGAGAAGCTTAATCTGGGAGAAAATCCCTTTCTGTAGAATGCTGAGAGGGGGGCAACAGGATTTCAGATGGATTCTATTGCAGGGATTAATAATAACCTCACACATAGTAAGCCCTTGTGACAAGTTCTCTTTTCTACTCTAAGTCTAGCTCATGGACCTTACACTGTTTTGTAGCTGAGAAAACAGTGAAATTTGGGGTATTCAGTGTGTCATGAGAATAAAAGGGAAAAAAAGAGGAGAAAGTAAATAACAGTATTCCTGAATTAAAGAGCTGTAAGTTCTGATGTTTGGGAAAGCAATGTTTGGGTGACTGTAGTTTTTCTCCTTTAAGTTTTTGCCTTGAGTTAGTCACAGAAGGGAAGGTTTGGAATGACAAGCACCAGTGATGGAGTTAATCCGATGTATTGAACTGTCAGCCGTTAGGTAAGCTAACAATCACTGGGCAATTGTGAGGTAAATTAGCTAGATCAAGAGGGCACTTGTAAAATTTATTAATTTTATTTCCCACTTGTGAAAGCTAATGCAGTTCAGACAGGGAATCGTAAGTCCCTCACCTGCAGCAATGGAGCAGCTCCATCTCCAGAGCGAGGGATGCAGGGTATCAGTGAAAAATACAGTGGGACTAACTGTGTTTAACATAGGGTTAGAAAATTCAATAAAGAAAAGCAGCGAGGCTGCAAACACATTAACTGGCATTCTCTCAAGATTTTAACCCTACATTGTCTTGACAAAACGTGATTGACCTCACGGAATTTCCACCCTTGTGCGCTGCTACCTTTAGAGCGGCTCAGGAATCGGCCGTACCTAACGCTGCACCGACAGTGAGGGATTTGGCGGGAGGGTGTGAGTTAAACTCCCCCTCAGCGCGTCTGTGGCAGGGGCTTCCTAAATTGGTTTCGGAGGAGCGGGGGGGGAAAAAA
>WAAG01008418.1:0-13101 GCA_013390105.1 Tichodroma muraria | reverse complement strand
CCCAAATCTCTGACCCAGAACAGGATTCCACTCCCAAAGTTGGCTGTTTCCCTGGGAAAGGCATTACCTGCCCCAAACCCGGAGCTCCCCGTCCCCGTCCCCACGAAAACAAAATCACATCCCTGAAAAAGCCCAAATACCTGAAAAAAAACCCATAGAGGGATGCAAATGTGGGAAAGGTTAAAGTTGACGTTTGCTGCCGCCTGCTTTTGGTGGCAGCATGTATTAGAGATATAAAAAAATAATAAAATACACCCAAACTGTACATATTATAAGGCCGTATTTTTATCTCGGGGTTCTGGTGACACGTACAAACCACTTGAGCTTTGCTTCTGTGGTTTATACTGCCACGAGAAACCCTTGATAAAAATACAGCTTTATATTGTACAGTGGGGTATAGTTTATTTTCCCCATATATCACACCCCGTGTTTTATTTATAAACAGACCCAAAGACACTTGCAGATGCAAAGCAGTTTTTTTTATTGAAGTAATTCTGAGGTATCAATAATCCTGGATTAACTAACGCATTGCCACACAATAATTTTTGGGGGGCAGCAACGGCCTTTCTAAAGAGACATCTATGAAAATATGATAAAACACATAAAAAAATCAGTATTTCCATGTTACAATTTACGATTCCCATACTGGAAATTTCAGCTTCTGGTGGCTCGTACTCACAGAGAACCCTGCTAAAACCACCTCAAAATTTAGCTTTAATGTCTCTTGAATACTTCCAACGGAGAGGCTACAGAAAATAATGCTTTGGAAAACAGAGAAACATGGAAATCTGAAGAAAAACTCAAATGATAAAGGAATGTGCTGCTGCTAAGGAAGCAACTATGATGAGATTTTCAACATTTTGCCGAATTTGGCTAATCAAACTGCTTATCCAAAATATATAATTTGTCACCAACATCTCTTCCCCTGCTCTATGCAGAAAAAAAAAAAAAAAAGTAAATATTCCCATCTCCCCGTCCAAAAAGAAAAGGCAGGAATAAAGAATTCCACAGCTGCCTGTTTTTGCATAGATCTCACTGCGCTCCCTTAACTTCTGTTCAGGTAAAACACCATTTTATGCCCCAAACTGGGGAGGGGGAGCTGGGCAGGGGCGGGCAGGGCCAGCGTGCCAGGCTGGGCCACTCGCCGCGAGCCAGACGCCTCCTCAGGGGGAAGCTTCCACCTCACATTTGCCACGTCCCTCCCACTCCCTTATCCCTGCTTTAATGGACATTAAAAATAGAACAAAACAGGGCTGGAGATGGGAACAAAATCCATGCACAACAGGCCTGGATCGCTGTAGTCATTCTGCTGTAAAATGTAAAAACAAGAAAGGGCAGCCGAGCTGCCTCCCCCAGGACGCATCCCGCTTTTTTAATACAGCGGTGCCACCACACATTTCACTTCGGATGCTGCATTATATTCCTGTGTCACTCAAATATTTACCACTTTCCTGGGTTCTGCTGGGTGCTCCGAGAGCTCGTGACAAGCGCGGAGCCGCGGCCGCGTCTGGGCCGCCTCGACGCGCCAGCTTCTCCTTCTGCAGCTTCTCGTGGGACAGCAGCCACTCCTTCAGCAGGTGCCCCCCGCCGTAGCTGCCGCTGGCCCCACTGCTGCGGATCACCCTGTGGCACGGGATGATGATGGGGATCTGCAAAACACCCCGAAAGCCCGGGGGGAGCAAAGGGTGAGGCCGAGGGGAGCCAGCGACGGCGGGATCGGCGGCTCTCAGCGCCCTGCCGGGGACCTGCCACAGGCCGGGCTCGACGGGCTGGGTGTCCGCCAGCCCGAGCGCTGCCTGCTGTGACTCCAGGGGTCTGCAAAGCCAGCACCCCGGAACGCAGCAGCCGCGCGGCCCTGGTGGACACCCAGCCCGTCAGACACCCTCGGCGCTGGCAGACACCCTCGCAGGGCCGCGGGGCCGCCGCTTCAGGGCCACGCTCCTGGCGGAGCGCCAACAGAGCCCATCACCACCCCTGGAGACCACCCCAGTCCTCAGGAAAGAAACAGGCACGGACAGGAATTTTAATACATAAAAATGATGTAAAGTCTTTAAAAGGATAAACCTGAGATATTAAATCCCATATATAAAAGTCTTCCCTGCAGCACCAGGTTCTGTTGCCCTGCGCCAGCTGAGCCCTCAGTGCCCAGGGTGGGGAAAGAAGCCTCAGACCCAAAATGTACACGAAAAACAAATTATTTAAACTGGACACTGGGATGCAATTGTTCCCTGTGAGGGTGGGCGGGCCCTGGCCCAGGGTGCCCAGAGCAGCTGGGGCTGCCCCTGGATCCCTGGCAGTGCCCAAGGCCAGGCTGGACCCTGGGGCTGGGAGCACCTGGCACAGTGGGAGGTGTCCCTGACCTGGCACAGGTGGAAGGGGATGAATTTTAAGGTCCCTTCCTACTCAACGCATTCTGGGATGCCATGATCATCCCAGGACTAGAAGATTTCTGTTGAGCAGGGATCCCAGTGCCTCAGCTCCCCAGCGGATCCTCTGCCTGCTGTAGCACCTCCATGTGCACCCTGGAGAAATCCTCTGGAAGACCAAGGCACTATTTATTATTTAGCAGCAAGTCAATCCAAAATGGGTTGTAAATTTTTAAAACCCCCAACAGGAGAAGTTTGATTCCGACCTAACCAATTTGAAGAACTCTTCTTTTCCCCTCCCTGCCTTCTACTCCCTATCATTTATAACCACACGACACAGATTCTGCAAAATCAATGCCAGAAGTTACATAATGGACTGATAATGCAGAGGAGAACATAAACGTGTTTTTTTTTATTTTTTTTGTTATTTTTTTATTACAGGTGATTATCATAGCTGAAGTACACACCATAAAAACTGCAATACATCATCTCTAATCACGGGTGTGTTTTGGTAACTGCATAGTAATGGCATTGCAACGGTGGAGCTGGGACAACAATCGCTCACCCAAAAGGGCAGTTCTCGCAAATCTGGATATTTCAAGTCAAAAATCCTAATTTATTTCTACGTACACACACAGACAAATTACACACTTTACCCTCACTTATTTTAATCCCATTTAATCAAACAGTTCAAGCACTGTGGTACATCTGAGCCTGGGATACACAAACCCCAAAGTAGCTGAGCAGCTACTGGCCAGACCATAAATTGAGAGGGTTTATTTTTTTTGGGGGTGTTCTTTCAGTTTCCTTAACTAATTTCAATGCCAGAAATTTAAAATCTTAATCTCAGCCCAGATTAAATGGGAATACACACAGGTGCTTATTGTTGACCAAGGTTTAAATAAAAAAATGCTTCCAATATCTGTTTTATTTGGAGGTGGCAATGCCTCAAGTGATTAATCCGTCTGTGACAACTCCAGTGAGTACCAATAAAAGCTTTGCTCCATGCCAGGACATCCCACAGTTGGTTTATGACTTCTTCAAAGAAATTGGGGGTTTTCTTTGCAAGTGTTTTTCTGGTTTGGGGTTTCTCTGCCTTTACACTCCCTGCAGTTACTGCAGGAGGCTTGGCTTGAGTGACAAAGCCATAATAATACACTGTAAAACATCTCTGAGATTCATTTGCAATCCTTTAAAAACACACACAGTAAAGCAGCAGATTTTGGTGGCAAGGTTATAAATCTTGGTGGAGAAAAATAAAAAAAAGAAAAAGACTTCATTTTCAGGTGGGGTCTTGGATGATCCTTGGGTGGGTGCAGGACCTGTTCACAGCGCAGGGAAACGGGGCTGAGCTGTCACCACCAAGCAAAAAGAGGAGGCATGAAATTAATGCCACTTTTTCCATGCCCAAAACAAAGAATTCCATGCTGAGACAGTCCCAACACAAGCACCCATCCGTCACCCTCCACAGCTCTGGATGCAGAAGTGGTACAAAGACCATACCAGCGCTGTAATTTAAAAATATTGAATATTGCTTCAGTTTGGCTTAATTGTGGTGACAACGTTCAGCCTACTAAAATAATTAAACCTGCTAAAATTTATTAGGGCCCTAAGGACATTTTAGAGGGAGAACTACCCTAGTCTGGAGCTTTAATGCCTCAGCTACATTTAATGTAATTTTTATCAATAACCAAGCAGCTCATAATATTATAGCGCCGCTGAAATCTTCACGCTGTGAAATCTAATTCCTCTCCTCCACGAATCCATCACACACACAGCCCCTA
This sequence comes from Tichodroma muraria, assembly GCA_013390105.1. Taxonomy (NCBI): domain Eukaryota; kingdom Metazoa; phylum Chordata; class Aves; order Passeriformes; family Sittidae; genus Tichodroma; species Tichodroma muraria. Next base: position 8,951 of record WAAG01008418.1, on the reverse strand, counting down.
CCTCAAACGCTATAAAACTTCCAAACCCAGAGATTTGTCTCCAACAAAAAAATAACATGAAGGAGCCCTCGGATCGATGCCGGAGTCCCTCTGATTCGGGCACCAGCTGAATATTTCCTCCAACTTCGCTTTTGTTCTTCTGGGTAGAGGCCCACAAGGGAAAGAGCTTGTTTTCACTCGCAGCCTCATCAATACCTAAATCCTGGTGAACAAGTGACACTGAGAAGCTGTAATCAATAGCTCCCTGTGCGTTTTTTCTTCTGGTCAAATGGTTCAGCACTACTGACAGCCCTGACACTCGGAACATGATGCTAAATCTTTATCAACAGCCATCTGGGTGAGTGGCAGAACAAGGCTGGGTCGGTCATTAACGCTCGTGAATAAACCAACTCCTCCAGGAGTTGGTCTGTTTAGGAAAAAAGGTGTGGGAAAAACTCCCTGCCCACAGGATCGGTCACTCTGAACTGCTTTTAGGAGATTCTGGCCCTCTGGTTGTTCCCAGTGTTCAGTCTGAGGTGAGGGAAGTGTCCCATGAAGGGCTGGAGAGCTCCTGAATCCATAATGGAAACAGCTGAGGGATCACACTGAGACACACTCAGCAAAAATCTAGTCTTGTGGTTTGCTCACGTCACAGAATCCCAGACTGGCTTGAGCTGGAAGGGATCTTAAAGATCATCCAGTTCCACCCCCTGCTTTTTCTCCACCTCCTCCCCAGCAGAAACAAACCCCATGATGTGACCCAGCGTGGGTCTCAGGTTATCACTGGCCACCAAAGGAAGCAAAGGCATTGGGAATGAAAATAGGAAAAGGTTCTTCCCCCGGAGGGTGCTGGCACTGCCCAGGCTCCCCAGGGAATGGACCTGGCCCTGAGGCTGCCAGAGCTCCAGGAGTGTTTGGACACTGCTCCAGGGATGCCAGGGTGGGACTGTTGGGATGTCTGTGCAGGGCCAGGGGCTGGACTGGGTGAGCCCTGTGGGTCCCTTCCAGCTGAGGACATTCCCTGGTTCAATGGATGAACACACAGGTTCCTGTACGTGCCCAGAGTGTTTCAGATCCACCCATCACAGTTTTCTCACAAGCGCACGGCCGCTCCCCCAGTGCTCAAATCGTTCTGGTTGAATATCCGTGGCTCAGCTCAGCGTTATATCCGTGACTCAGGACGGATTGGTGGAAGATCCTCAGTTTAGGACAGACTGGTACCAGGCCCAGGCTGTGCCCCTGGCTGGGGTGAGCCCGAGGAACAGCACAATTGGAGAGGGCACAAACCCAGCGTAGGCAGCTCCGAGTGCCGTGATCAGACCGCTGAAGATGTCTTATTTAAGGCACAGAACACTCATTTAGGATGGCCTTGGACTAATCAGCCCAACATTCTCCATTTCCCATGAGCTTCTGTGATTTCTTTTTGATCCTCCTCTACCAGTCTAATGAGATTTTTAATTGAACTTTATGGGTTCCCTTTGAGGACCACAGACCTTGCAATCAGTGTGAACCACAGCAAACTCTGGGAAGTCTCCCCTGCGAAAGGTGAGCCATCCCCACCCTGTCCTGGGCATAAACTGAGGCAGCTGCTGCTGGCACCTCCTCCACCTCCTCGTAAACATGAAGGTCAGCCCAGGAATTACGTGGAGCATCCCAGCTGCAAGGGGAAACCTGTGGAATGCACACTACCCAAATTAAAGACCAAGCCTCGATTCATAGGAGGGAGAAACGTGCTGGTATCTGGTAGAGAAAGGTGAGTTTGTGATTCTATCCAAGTGTTTGAGGGACAATGCGATGCCCAGCTCAGGGTTATTTCAAAGGGCCCTTTTTCCTGGTACTACCACCCTCACTAAATCAGGTTTATCACAAATCCATCTACCACCACACCACGTTGCTCCAAGCCCCATCCACCCTGGCCTTGAGCACTTCCACAGATGGCACTGGGGTTTGGGCTGAGGTTTTAGACCCCTGGTCAGAGCAATCTCTGACCTCTCAATATTTTCTTTAATCAGATTTCTATGAGGCTGCAACGCGGAGTCGCAAATTGGGTCAGAGAATCTGTTTTCGCAAGAGTTGACGGCTTTATATATAGAAATAACAAAGGTGAGGGGGTTTTTTTGCAGTGCCACATTTTATCTTTATCTTTCACCTCATGCATAAAATGCGTGTGTATTACGCACAGTCAGCCTGCACACGATGGCTCACAGGCGAAGGACCACGGAGACATTTCTGTGGGAAATACGAGGAGCAGTGAACAGTTGCTCACACTGAAGTGCAAAAGGACGATGTGTGCGTGTGTGTGTTTGCATGTGGAATACGGATGGAATTTCAGATTACCTCCAGGAGATGAGCAGTGGCAAAATTGTGGTTTGCGATGGGCAGGACTCTCATTACAGCACTGATTTCTTTTTTTTTTTTTTTTTAATCATCAGCTTTCTATGATGAAATATTGAGGTGGTATTACATTAATACAGCTCCTTTTCCCTACAGCTATACATTATTATCTATAACTATAGCTTAAAAATTTTCTGCTGGGGACAGAAACCACTGCAGCCACGGTATGGGCTGGGATATGGCAATAATAACTAGGACCCCATTTAAAAAAATTGCAGGAGCTTTGCTGTATATTTTCAGAACTATTTTCATCCTTCCTCACAGGGGAAAAAGCAGGAATTTTCACACCACAACCTGCTGTTACTGCTACTTTGGATGCTGCTGCTCCACTGCAGCCTGAGGGCAAAGCTGGGTACATTTCTAGGCGATAGCAATTACATCTCCTTTTGCACAACACTGGATTGTTATTCTTTGAGAACTGTTTCCTGTAGGTTTGCATTGGATTGCCTTATCTTAATGTACACCAGATTATATTGGAAAGCACTCCATCATATTAAAATAGTTTGTATTGTCAAGTACAATGCGGGGTATTGACAAAACACTGCTTGTGCTGCTTATAGGAACTGCTTCACAGGGAGAGCTGATGGATGCTGGAAATACCAGGCTGGGCTCAAAGCTTAACCCCCCATGGAACTGTGTGTGTCTCCCTGGCTGGGTGCTACCCGTGGGGAATTGTGGAACGAGATGGGCTTCGAGGTCCCTTCCAGCCCGAGCTGCTCTGGGGTTCTGTGACCCTGTGGCTTTAGGGATTGCTCTGCTCCTCAAACGCTGCAGGTACACCCACCCGAGCCCCCCGAGCCCCAGGCCAGGATGGGGCAGATCCCAGCCCATCCACAGCAGGATACAGCACCCACTGAACAACACACCAGCCTCAGACACCAGCCCAGGTGACTCAGGTGCACAAACACACCTGAAAAGCTAAACCCAGACAAAGGAAAGGGAAAACAGACACAGGTCACTTAGCATAAGAAAAGATTTTCCCCAAATCCACACTCCTAACCTAGGGAGTGCTGCTCCCTCCAGCTGGTTCAAATTCAGGCAAAGCACCTCCAGAATCCCAGACTGGCTTGGGTTGGAAAGGACCTTAAACTCATCCCATTCCACCCCTTCCATGGGCAGGGACACTTTCCACTATCGCAGGGTGCTCCTGGCCTTGTTTTCAGAATTGTATTTGTGCCAGAGTGGATGGACTGTTTTTAGCACAACCAAAACCACTCAAAATCTGCCAGCTGAGGTCCATGTGGGAGATAAAAGACTTCCCCAACCTAAAAAATATTAAGGAAGTTTGAGAACAACAAACTGCAGAGGCTGGTGAGTAACAGAAGTGTTTCTCTTCCCAACCCAACCCCATAAACGGTAGGGCATAAATCACACTGAACTGGGCTGTGCATTATTGCTGATTAAAAACACTTACTGACCTTATTCCTCATGGCAGACCAGTTTTCAGAGCAGATAAATTTAACCCAATGACATTTAGCCCGCAGAGCTCTCTAAATCCAGCAGCTCCCGGCAGCTTTGGGCTGGAAGGTGCCGTGGACTCACCGGGTTGCTCCTCATGGCTCCTCCCACGGCTCTGGCTGCCCGGCTGTTGCCAGCAAGATCTGCCAGCTGCTTGTAGGAAACAGCCTCCCCAAACTTCACATCCTTCAGCAGGGTCCACAGCACCTGCCTGGTGAAGGAGTCTGCAAGGCAGAGGGAGAGAGCACGGCTTGACTGGAGAAATTAGGGAGGAACAGTCAAAGGACCCAATGCGAAGCCAGGCTCAACGGGAGTTTTCTGGTTTAAACTGGAGCAGCCCCATGCACTGTCCTGTTACTGTGCCCTGTGTGACTGCACTTAAACACATGATTATTAGAGACAGCGCTTGGAGTAACTGATCACTATAAAAAAGGGATTTAAGGCTTTCATTTCCCTATATTTTTAATTTGCTTCGAGTACAATTATCCTGTTAGCTCGTACAATGTGGCTTTTCCCATTAAATTGCCCGAGTATAAATTAGCATAGAGTCAAATTAAAAGGAAAGGAATAAGTGGCTGTACCTATCTGACAAAGGCCTGGCATCTCCAGCTAATTTCCAACTTCAGCTGGGACGTGGCAGAGACGCCCTAGAGCCAGCACACTCCGAATTATCCTGGCTGACTGCATTTTCTAGTGGAGACCCCCGAGCTACTGCTCAGCACTGCACACACTGCCAAGTGTAAGGACTAGCTGTGACCTTGAATGTCCTGCACATCCTTAATGATACAGGGGAAAAAAAAAAAAAAATGTATCGGCTATTATTTTAATTTTCATTCGGCAGCAAATTGCTTTAAGTGTTCCAATTGCTGGAATAATGAATAAGCAGATGCATTAGGAGAGGCTTTCTTTGGCATCTCAGGGTGTTACTCAGCCCAGGATTGTTTCAAGGAAGGAAAAGGGATAGTCCTGTTTGGATTTGAGTTGGGTTGAACACCTCTTGCTCTTCCAAGGAGCTTGGAAAAGCTCTGAAGAGCTAACTCGTGGGTAACTTACTGACAGGAGCGAGCTGGTGACTAAAAAAGGGGAAAAAAAGGAGAAGAGACCCCTTCCCCCAGCTGAGAGCCTCAACCTCCCGCTCTGGCAAAGAAACAAACTGATTAAAACCATTTTCTTTCTTTAGTTGTCAAAAAGACAATGATTCCCTTCCATAGGAAGGGAAAGAAATGTGATTTTGTTCTTAAAGGAAACCCATACGGCGTTATGTGTGTGTTAAATAATAAAAATCACTTCTTAACTGAAAGGAATGATAATCACTTCATTGAAAAAATCTGTTTAGTCTTTATTATAACATTAAGCAAATTAAACATCAGCATAATCCAGGTGATACGAGAAAAGGGTCATCAAAGAAATTAACTTTGTTGTTCATTAATTTACATGGATTAGTAGAGGGCAAAGAGATAGCAAATCTGCTCTAGTTTTTTATGATATAATTTCAAACTGTACACCATTTGTGGCAGTAGGGTGACTTTGGGGTTAATCAGACTGATTTGTCCTTTTAATTGCTTTCTATTCAAAGAAAATTCATTAGATAATGTTCTCTTCAAAATTCATGAATCAATTTAACTGAAGAAACCACATTAACAGCTTTGGGTTCATTAGCACAAGCAGTTGTGTTACTGGCTGATTGCTACTAGGGTTTCCTTAGGCAAACAGATTTTGTTTACTGTGATTCCTTCAGAAAGGTTTATTTCAAACCAAACTGCTCCTTATTAATTTTTTAACCTTTTTAATCTAGCAGGATTAGCTTTAACCCCCCTGCTCAGGGGTCTTGGGGAGCCACTGCCCGATGGCATCTTCTGAATGACCAATACCCAGTCCAGAAAATCCCCTTTTTACCCCCAGTTTTGGCAGGTTGGGGCGGACCTGAGACTTTTGGGAACCTGTTGGAATCAGGGAGACAATGGAGCAAGGTGCACCTGGACACGGAGCAGCTGAGGGAGGACGGGGCAGCTCCAGAGCCCCCCAGCACCAGCACAGCCCCAGAGAGCCACGGGATGCCCGAATTCCTGAGGACAGGCTGGCACAGGGACACAGATCATCCTCCTCTCACCCACAGGGGCACAGATAATCCACTCGCCAGAGCCACTGGGCTTTTTTCATGGGAGAAATCCGTGCTCCCACATAAAACACTGGCGGAGAGTTCACAAGAATGAAATATTTAGCAAGCACGCACATAATTTTGGAAATGTATCTGAAAACTCAGTTTCGTCCTGCGGGGAGCAAACGCATTAATTAGTGGAAGCAGCTCGAAGAGGCAGTGCCAAATCCTGTTATTAAACCGTCTGCAAGCGTGAGTGCCCGTGAGCACAACCTGCCCAGATGAGGGGCCTGAGCTCTCCCCAGTTTCCACTGCACGCCAACGTCTTCTGCTCTTGCAAAATCCCCGCACGAAAACCAGCACGCAGGAATCCTCCGGTTCCGCGAGAACTCCACGTCCCGGGAGGCTGACACCAGCAGAGCCAAGAATGGGAACACCACGAGGCTGTGCCCCCACCTGCACAGCAAAACCTGTGGGGTCACCAAAACACCTGTGGGGTCAGCAAAACCCCCCCTCCAGCTGAGCCCCTGCCCACCAGGGACACCTTCCACCGTCCCAGGCTGCTCCAAGCCCTGTCCCAGCTCGCCTTGGACACTTCCAGGGCAGCCACAGCTTCTCTGGGAATTCCATCCCAACCCCTCCCCACCCTCACAGGGAAGAATATTTACAGATAAATTACCCTGAACATGTTGTTAATTCCTAAACGCTCAGAGGTCCCTCCTACCAGCCCACTGGACCTGAATTCTCCATACAAACACGTTAAATCCATGGGGATAATGGAGACAAAGTCAATTTTACTTGAACACCAGCTGTATGGCAACTTTTAACAGTGCAACTGAAGGTGGGAATTAGTCCAAAGAGGTAAAATCATACACTTTTAACTAATAATCATGGAATTATGGAACGGTCTGGGTTGGAAGGGACCTTAAAAATCACTTCATTCCACCCCCTTGCCATCGCAGGGACATCTTCCTTTAAATAGTATCTATTATACATTATTTACATATATATATAATTTGTATCGAATCTCTAACGAGGATTTTTGGTGTTGGTGAGGGGCTCAGTCCCTTCCTGTCCCCTCTGTATTTCACTTCGGGGCCAGAGAGCTTCAAAAAACCCCACAGCCTGATTGTCCATCCTCTTTAAACTCTTTGATGAAGAGGAATTAAAGACAGAATGTTTTTTCCTCCCCCTCAACACTGATTGCTGGGAATGTTAGTTTTTGTTTCTCATGTTGGTTTATTCTAGTGGTTACTTTGTATCTTTTTTCTGCTTTTCTTTTTGTTTGTTTGTTTTTCCCCCAGAGTTTTGCAAATGCAAAGACAGTTATAAACACTTGCTCCTCCTCAGCAGCTTTTTCACAGCCTGCCTGGGGTATTACACAGACAACTTCTCTTGCTGTTTTTTTCACTCATTGGTTCTGACTCTTATTACTAATAGTAAAAAACCCAAAACATTCAAGCACAACAGTTCAAAAGTACCCAAATCTGTCTGGAAAACAGCAGATCCCACTGCAGCAGCAGCTCCCACCTGAGCCAGAAACTCCAACTGGCTCTTGGATGTGGGAAGAACAGATTGACACTCAAACTGCAGAACTTTTCCTGAAACAGGCAATGGGTGTAAACCATTAATCCCAGCAAGAGAGAAGATTTTTAGCAATTTTGAGACTTCTTTATTATGAAAGCCGTGTTAAACCTGTCGTCCTACCCCAGACTGACCTAGCAAGTGATATGTGAGGAGATAATTGTTTAGTTCAAATGTTTTGCTCTTTTTGTGAGGCTGCCCCATCCTTGGAAGTGTCCAAGGCAAGGTAGGACAGTGGAACGTGTCAACCCACGGCACGGTTGGCACTGGATGGGCTTTAAGGCCCCTTCCAGCCCAAACCAGGCTGTGATTCCATGAACTATCAGGCACCTTTATTAAGATTTTATGTACTGCCCGTGCATGTATGTTTGCAAAATGTGATATAATAGAAACATGACTGTAATGTATAAACTTGCCATCTGTCTGCATCACTTCAGTGAAAAATGGACCAAAATGCTTCCTTTTAACACCCCGAGCATTCAGGCTGGCTCACACTGAGTGCCAGCTACATTAAAACCCAATTAATGGGAGCCGCTCCCGATCCGTGCTTTAACACAGTTTTACACACGATTCCCTTCAGACTTCTGAGGGGGTTGTGGGGCCAAATTCTATCCTTAGAAGCAAGGAACTCTCCCTGGACCTCATCCAGCAGTATTTCTGCAGTTAAACTCCCTGGAAGTCAGGGGGTGTTTAACTCGAGCAGTAACTGATATTCTGACCCATTTTCTCACACAATACCTCACGAGCAGTTTACTACAACTTGCAGGAGCAGGTGGAATTTTAGAGCTGGTGAAAATGAGGAGTTGGATGCTCAGCAGTGGCCCTTGGACCTCGCTGTCCGTGGGAACTAGCCCTGTTTCCCACTTCCAAACCCAATCCCAAACTTCCAAACCCAAACCCAAACCAGGTTTCATTCAAACCACGACTCCTTCAATGCCAGTAGCTCCATCTCAGCTCAACGTTCACACCAGACTTGGAAAGCCAGGATGTCCCTAGCCAGGCTGGGGTTGGATTTGGGACTCTGTGGATGGAGAAAGTGCTTTGCAAGTCCCTGCTGGATGTCCCTGGCAGGTGCTCTGTGAGCCTCTGAGCAGCAGTGCTGTGGCTCCATCAAGGAGCCACCGGATTATCCTGAGCTGCAACTGCTCCAGGAGAGGAGAACAAATGCTCTGGATGAAGAGACAGAGGAAATACCAGTCTCTCCCCAGCCAACAACCTGTGGCAGCCAAGGTTTGTGCTGCAGAGGGGATGGGCAGAAGCATAAAATCAATTTACTTCTCTCCGACATCAGTTTTGTGCCGATTCCTGAGAACCCTCCCCGTTTCCCTGCGCTAAGATTTCCCTTGCCACGCCTGTACTCAGAGATCTGGAGCCTCCTCCTTGGCATTCTCTCCCTCTGCTCCACCCTCCTGAGACCCCTCCTGCAGGGCTGCATCCA
>WAAG01008407.1:0-12159 GCA_013390105.1 Tichodroma muraria | reverse complement strand
ACCTCTTGTATTTTGCCTTTTCATTAGTCCTCCAGCAGCCTATTCAAGGGTGTCATTACTGAGAAAACTAGAAAAAATACTGATTGTACATATCACAGGAATCTTGTGAATCAATTATTTTCTCTTGTGTACTTGTGGAACTTCCTTATTCCACTGACTATAATCACCCCATTGCTAACCCTGAGATTAACTTAGTTGCTTAGAGCATGGTGCTAATGACACCNTTTTCCTTTGTGTAATGTAAAACAACTCAAAGTACTGTGCAACATCCTTTTAAAAAAAGTCATTCACTCCATTTTAAACCATCAACAAAGGCTTTTGACAGAGTGAGAAGGAGCTTACCTGAAACTCCATGAATGGATAATGGTACCAACCAGGCTCACAGGATGGGTCAAATTGTAACGTTTCAGCCATGTCATTATTAAGAGCACGGGAAACTTCAGGAAGTAACTACAACAGCAGTCAGTGACAGATGTACCGTCCTTATCAAGGCAGCCATGTGCTGAATGCACTTCGGGGAGGTACCCAGTGCACCCCTCCTCTTGCAGCACTAACTCAGCTAGCTTGGGAGGACAATTCCATAACCTGGGAAGCTAATTGCAGCAAATTCCTTGCTCTTTTGTTCATTCATGCAGTAGTTTTTGAGCTACTACTAGACGTGATTTGTAGAAGTATACTATCCTTGAGAAAATATTAGCATCCTCTACCTTGGTTTTCCCAAGAATCCAGTTGTCTAGTTTAGATTTCTCCAAAATGGCAAGACAGTTTTCTCTGCTACCAAGGGGAGTCTCGTGTGCCTTGAACGCAAGGTAGTAATACCTGCAAAATGACAAAGAAAGAATTGAATTGACAATCAATATGTACTTCCACTGTTTTTCTCTAACTCCAAGCTTTATTTCTAGAATTAATAGGCCAAATTCTCCCTTATACTCAGATGTCTTCATAAACCATGACACTTCATATCTCATGAATAGATATTTGAACATATAAATGATTAGGATAAACAATTAATTGGAATAATTTTGATCAATTTTAGGAGTCTGGAGCAGACCCATACTAAACAGTACTGGGGTTTTTTTTGGTCCATGTTCCCTTGCAAAGGACAAATTGCTCCTAACAATTGTGCAAAATAACATATAGCTAATGAAAAAGGGATGCAAACATGTTGGACTGAATTAAAAACCAATCCCTTCCTGCCTATAAAGTCATTATGCATTAGTGACAACTGGTTTTATACTATTTAAGTAAACCTACTTGCAACAGCAAGAACATGTGCCAGTTAGTTTACAAATTTAAGGTTATTTCAGCACAAATACACTGTTAGATGGTAGCAACTGCCACCTCAGCTCTCACTTATTAACTGCCATGCATTGTCTTGGCATTAAGTTATACTTCTAAAGGTTTACATCTACAAACGTTTACATCTGTTTACATTGGGATTGAGAAGAACTGGCAGGTTGAGCAAACAATTCTACTAATTATTAGTATGGGGAAGAGCCATCAGATGTTCTTTAAAACAAGAAGAGAAGAATGTGATCAGTGAATCTCAAAGACAGATTCCTCTGTAGTCACACAGAGCCAAGAAAATATCCCACCTTATACCGAAGAAAATATGGAGATGCAATCAGAAAATTTAGAATTCTGCAAGATTTTATTTCTTTAAAATCAGAAGAGCATGGTTTTCAAATATTAGTTCCAGTTAATCTCTAGATATTAGCTTCAGTTGTCACAAGAAAGGAAAAAGAACCACTAAAATAGTCAATTAAGATCAAACAGAAACAAAATGACATCTGAAGTGAGAAGTACTGGAACAAGTTCTGGACCAGAGACATAGATATTCAACAACTGGAGACATTGCTGACTGTGAATAATGATAGGAGATTATGTATTACTGAGTTATTTTCAATGCAGTGACTTTCTCAACAATGTGATACTGCAAATTCTGAAGCCAAGTCTTTCAAAATATCAACTCATGCCTTTTAGTAGGTTTGGAGAAACATGGTGTATTTAAAAGAAAAAAAGTACATTTCCCCCACCTTATTACTGAAGTTAATAATGCCAGTTTTTACAAAACAAAAGGCCTGAGTTGCACTAATAAAACTCAGACTTAAAATATATGTATCACAAATAATTTTTGGTGGCATACAGTCCCAACAGATAGCTGACAGATACATGGTGGAAGTTACACTCATATTAAATTGCTGTTTGCTTCAAAAACCAGTTCAGACAGTCGTGTGAGTTACACATATATGATTATACACATATATACACATATATGGGGGNGGGAGGGAGGGAGGATTCAAGTGAGTGATACTGGTTATTCATGTATCTTTTAAGGTATGTTATTGATGGGAATTTTAAAACCACTGAACAGTTTTTAGGCAGCACTGATGCAATAAAATATTCAAGGGGAATCTCATAATTTTTTAATCTTATCATTGACATTCCACTTACTGAAAAGTTGACTTGTGACAAATACCTGAGTAAAAAGTATTTTTGAACTGTGTGGTTTACCTTCCTGATAACACCATTTTGTTTATGACAAACTTCATTATCTGTCAAAGGTAGTAACCTCTCCAACAGATCTCTTTCATGATCTAGAATGTAGTTGCTTTAGTGCCCCGAAAAAACCCATAAATAAAACAATGGTTATTTTTCTTATCAAATCCTGTTTTAACAAATGGTTTTATAAATTTAAATTTATCTACAGTCTAAGAAAGCAAGTAATTCAGAATGACAAGAACTTTACAAACCATGGGAGTAACTACATGGGAATAACTACAGTTTCTGTATGTAAACATATTGTCTCCCAATATTTATTAGAAACTTCCTCTAAATGGTGATTCTCCAAACATTTTGATTGATCTAACCACTGCACAGAAGACACGTGTACCTGGTTAAATATACTTACTGCTGCTTTCCAGTTATGTCATAGAATCACAGAATATTCTGAGTTGGAAGGCACCCACAAGGATCATAAGAAGTCCAAACCTTGGCTTTGAACAGGACATCCCCAAGAGTCACACCGTGTGCCCAAAAGCATTGCCAATTGCTTCTTGAACTCCGTTCGCTTTGGTGCTGTGACCACTTCCATGGGGAGCCTGTTCCAGTGCCCAGCCGCCCTCCGAGTGAAGAACCTTTTCCCGATATCCAACCTAAGCCTCCCCTGGCACAATTTCGGGCCATTCCCTCATCAAAAGTAAGGCAGAAATGACTGTACTCATCAGAAATAAGGACTACCAATATGAGACTGGCTATTTTTTTGTAATTATTTCTCCTCCAGAATTCCTTTTGTAGTGTGCACTCTGCACCGTAATAAAAGGTCTCTAGATTTGTGTTCCCAAGCTCAAATCCATGTGTTTTGTGGGTATTTTTAAGTAAATACTTTGGTTTAGTGCCTGTTTTCATGACTGAATAACATAACTACCAACACCCAAGTAGTTTGACATGATGTGCTCACGATAATTTTATGGCAGCACAGCATGTGCCACACAGGGTCATCCAATTGTTTTATCAAATTTAAAATCTTTGTACAGCAATGGACCCTATGGAAAATTTTGGAGGAAGGTAAAAGGTTTCACCCTTATGCATCTGGCGAAAGCACGCAAATATTGTACATGGTGAAATGGCAGAGAATACACCTAAAGAAAAGCTTTGGGGTATATACAACAGTTCATTTTGATTAACTGGTCTAATTTAATCTCTGTTGTACTTATGTAAATCTACTGTGCAGAGATCACAGAGTGACCTCTACTTGCAACAAATCACCAAGAAACCAGAAACTTATTTTCTGAAAAGTAGGGCTAGAAATCACATTTGCTGTCAGATGAGATGAAAATTTCACAACTCTACCTTTTTATTTCCATATTTGCACTTGCTATTTCAGTACGAAACACGGTAGCCAGGAATATTTCAGTATTCTTCTACATTAAACCAATACTTTTATTGTTCTTTTAAAAAATACAGTTTATGGTGCTTCATGTTCTATTTCATAAACATGCACATATTTGTGCAAAAATATATCCTTTTCCTGGGTTATACATCCTGCTTGAAAACTTCCTACACATGGCACACTCATCTACATGTTTCCTAAAAGTACTTGACTAACCTCATTCTCAGTAGCAGTAAGACTAAGTAAGAGGAAAGTAATTTCCCCTCAAAAGAACTGATTTCTCAAACCTGATGAAACTCTGAAGTTATGCATTTCTTATCTAGTGGTTTTTACTCTGCAATACATACTATTCTTCATGGATACGAATACTATTTCAGAAAAAAACTTATATTAAAATGGGATTGACTGTACTTACTAGTCATCAGAAATAAATCAATATTTTTTAAAAGTTGAATTTAACCTCAGAATGTAAAGCTAGGAAGTAAGGTTAAATGCTAAAGACATACAAGTACGCTAAGATATGGAAAACTTCAGAAAGATGCTATGCATTAACTATCTGTTTGGGGACCAGGTATTTTAGTGTTGCTGGTTTCAGATAAAATAAACTGATTTAAACAAATGGTTCAATTTTCCACCCTTCCCTAAAGCCTAAACTGTGGAACTGTTACACAAAATGCATTTAAACAGCACCATTAACTACTATACCAGTGTCTCTTACCGAAGTTCCCTTCACATTCCAGACTTAAAGGCTGCATCAATTCTACATAATTAACTCAAAACAGTAATGATTAACCCTTTTTCTCTTTAAAACAAATCTTTGTACTAAAATGTAAAGGCCTGAGGTGGATAATGAATAATGGATAATGATATGTGAAAAGTATGAGCTGTGAAATCCCTTTCTAGCCAGGCCATGAGCAACAGTAGGAAGATTCTCAACAAGACAAAACCATTTGTTCCTTCTCAGCCCTGGAACTGGAAACTTTAAAAAAAATGATGGGTTTTTTTAGAACTAAAAGAGTTGTCAAACAACTTCCAAAAATTTCTAACTTGTATTGGTTGTATCACACCTCTTCCAGAAACCTTCAAATCTGAATTCACAAAAACAATTACATTTGACTGTATATTAAGAGTATAAATAAAAATAAATAAATAAAATGATACAACACCTAAGATACTCTTGAAATTCAGTAACAGATACCTAGCACTTATGTTGTAAATCATCAGACAAATAAAGAATCACAGAAACACTCTCAGAAAAGCATAATTTGGTGAAATGTGCATATACTATTTATAAGCAGCTAGCAGACCTTCTGCTCCTAATGTTTTCCTATCATCTACGTCCTGCACCCATTTACCAATGTTCTGTGAATGGGAAACGTCTAGAAAGTGCGTATGGAAGGTACAGTAGATCACCATATTTAAAGTATATGGGAACATTCTACAGATCTGGTGAAACTTTAAAGCCACTGAAACAAATGCACATTTCCATGGATAACAGTAAAATCAAGGTATCAGGCAATGTTAAAATTTTGTTTACAGAAATCACTTACGAACTTCGATATTGTGCAGGTTTACTGTTAAAAGTAGGCTTGCATTATAAAAGTGTGTCATTTAAAAGGAAAGCATTCTTTCTCTGTAGCAAATGTGTTAACTTCTAATTTAATCCAGTGCTTCCCTGATTTCACATAATAAGCAAGTGTATCACCACTGAATTTTTGGTGTTAGAAGAAAGCACTTACTGAGGTTATATGTTTTACAGGATTTAGTAATGTTTGACCAGTTTTTATTCCTAGCTCCACTCCATGCAAAATGTGACTTATTAACACCAAAGAGGCTTTATGTGGTCATGAGAAATGTAACACTGGTGGTTTAGAAACTGCGTATACCATGTATACTAACAGCGACCTCATGCAAATTAGTGCTGTGAGATTGAAAAAGCAGAACCAGCCTCACTGGGATCACTGTTACAGTAATAGCACTGGTATTGCCAGGAGTGTATGAGCTGAGTCACATCATCTGACTATTGTGGAATAGGTGATGCTTACAGTAAAAGTTTATCCTGCATCTTAATGCAGTACAAAAAAACTTTAATTTTTAAATTAAAAACAGGCAGGGAAGAAAAAAGACAGTCCTTAAATGAAACTTGTGCAAAAGTTCTCAACACATTCTTATGAGCTGATGAGGCACTACAAGTGTGACAGGATTTAGTACCATGGGCCTACCGAGTCCCTTCTCTTTCAACCCACTACACAGTATAAGCCACATAAAGGAGGATCCAGCTGGAGCATATGTGGTGAGGACACACCTGCACACCACATCATGTCACGTGAGGGGCACTCAGCAAGGAGTGCTCCATCCAGAGGGACCTTCAGGGCAGGTCCCCACGAGAAAGCACAACTCCCTTAAACTGCTGTGCAGTGCATGGTCACCACACGACCCCACATTTCAGGCACACCTGGTTGACTGATCAAGTTAATAACCTGTACCTAAAACCCGAGATTCCAGCCTGAAAGATGGGCCATGCTGCTTCACAGCAAACATAAGACAGATGCATGACGTCATAGGGTGCAAGACAGGGCCAAGGGAGACAAGTTGTCTGAGACTTGACAGGGATACAGTGTTTACAGGGACTGCAGATTACATTTTCCTACTTTAAGTAAAAGAATATGTATATTTATATACATAAAACAGATGGTAATACACTTGGCTGAAGAAACATTGTGTGAATGAGTTACAATTAAGCTCTCTCCTCACCATCTGTTTTTTAACCTAATAAACTACATGCAGGTTTGCAAATAATCTGCTCTACATGAAAACAGAAGACAGTAAAGAGTAACATTAGACAGAGCTTTATCTTTTGTTTACCTCCCACCTGATAAACTCTGAATGGGTCTGTTCCCTGTCTTTGATTGTTTTGTCCTCATATTTCCTGCTAAGAGTTTACAAAACAGCATTATTGAACAGGCAGATAAGAAGCACACCTATTTGTTTAATAACATCAAGGGAGAAAAAATGCTGGCTCATCCATTTTGTTGTTCAGTCGCTCAAAAGGATCAAAATACCAATTAACTTGCTGGCTTAAAAAAATCTTTGATATCCTTACATTTACTGACATTTTGAAACTCTTCTTCATACTTGCCTAATGTCTTTTTGATTATGAACAAAGAAGTGCCAATCTGTTTAGCATTTGACCTGTTTTCTCAAACATTTTTATGTATTCAACTACTTAGTTCCTAAAAACACTTGACTAGTCATAGCTGTAAGTTGAAAAAAAATGTTCCTTGTTCCACTGATAGCTTTATAAAGTATTGTTTGATTTTATTCGAAAGTGCAAAAGATAATAGAATTTGTTTTAAAATAAAGCATGAGCTGAACAAAGGAGCAAGAACATATCCTCTCCCGCCCCCGCTTATATTCAGAAGTCTTCTTTACTGTTGTGGAAATTGCTAAATCTACTCCCCTCTCCTTCCTCTTTTGTGTTGACTTTCTTTCCTTAACAAATTATATCAAGTTGGACTGAAAACTTGTGGAGTAATTGACAAGATGTTAACCACAGCTTGCTCTTATCTGCAGGAATGGCTACAGTCAATGCTGTTTCTATTACCATTAGTTTTCAGGGTTGTACTGAAATTCAGTGCATTTTTGAATGAAAAGGATCTCCTGATAAGAGAAGGCTTAATTTCCTCTCAATTCACACTAATTTCAGTGGAGTTAATCTTAGTTCACTTATGTGTAAATTGAATAAAAGTTGAGGTTAATAATTCTGCTTTCAGCCGCTTCAGGATATTGCAAAGATATATTAATGATCATAAAAATTAATCTGTTAAATGTGCTCTAGAATGGTGTGACCTTACTAAAATTAGTCATATAACACAAAAAAAGTAAAAAAGATACCAAAAGATTGGTAAAGATAACATCTGAAAATTAAATTGCCTTGATGGACAAATAAACACATTAGTTATCCTTCCTGGAATATATAATCTGTAGTGTTTTCCTATTACATATTCATTTGGTGTACTAATACTAATATAAGTCAGAAAAATTAGTAATTTTTCGGAATTTATTGATTAAGCTCTGGTTTATCATTCAAGATATCTGAATGCATGGACTGCAGACTTCCAAGCCAAAGTCACTGGTTTACAAGAGTAAATCTATGCCATCTCTGGGTTTTAGAAAGGACTGTGAAATGGTTCTCCTTTATAGCATCACACCACAGAATCAGAATATGCTGAGTTGGAAGGGACCCACAAGAATCATAAAGTCCAACTCCTGGCCCTCCAGAGCACCATCCTCAAGAGTTGCACCATGTGCCTGAGAGCATTGTCCAAACGCTTCTTGCACTCTGTCAGGCTTGGTGTTCTCAAACGGGGAGCCTGTTTCAGCGCCTGACCACCCTTTGGGTGAAGAACCTTTTCCTGAGATCCAGCCTCAGCTTCCCCTGACAAAGCCTTAGGCCATTCCCTCGGGTCTTGTCACTGGTCACTAAAGAGAAGAGATTCAGTGCTGCCCCTCGTCTTCCCCTCACAAGGAAGTTATGACTGCCATAAGGTCTCCCCTCAGTCTCCTGCTCTCCAGGCTGAAAGACCAACTGACCCCAGCTGCTCCTCATACGGCTCCTCTTCACGGTCCTTCCCNTGCCCAATCCCAGGTGCAGAACCTGGCACTCTCCCTTGCTGAACTTTATATGGTTGGTGATTGCCCAGCCCTCTAATTTGTCAAGGTCTCTCTGCGGTCCCTTCCTGACTTCAAGGAGTCAACAGGTTCTCCCAGTTTTGCACCATCCGTGAACTTACTCAGTATCACTTCCAGCCTGCTTCCAAGCCATTTATGTGGATGTTGAGGAGCACATGGCTGAGGATGGAATCCTGTGGAACCCCATGAGTGACTGGACACCAGACTGATGTCACCGTATTCACTATAACCCTTTTGTGCCCAAACTGTGAGCCAGATGCTCACCCATTGCAATGACGTGTTTATCCAGCTGTGTGCTGGACATTTTGTCCTGAAGAATCCTGTGAGAGACAGTATGGACAGCTTCACTGAAATCTAAGAAGATTACATTAACTGGCTTCCCTTGGTCAGCTAGGTGGGTTACTGTGTCACAAAAGGAAATCAGATTTGATAAGCAAGACTTTCCTCTCACGAAGCTGTGCTTGCTGTGACCAACAACTGCATTGTCTTTCAGGTGTTTTCCAATATCTCCCAGAATAGTCCTCTCCCTAACTTTATCAGGCACTGAAAAGAGACTAATGACTTGCTTTCAGTACAGTCGTTAATTCTATATTGTCTGGATAAGCAACCTCCAGTTCAAAAAATACCACACCATGGGTGATTTAGCCATTCACTACTTGCTCCTACTATTGCCTAAATGGCTAATGGTAGTGTTTTTTCTCATTGTTGAATTGCCAATCCTACACACTGAAAACCAGCTTAAACTGAAACTTAAATGCACATTTAAGATATAGAGGAAACCATAATTATCATGTAGTCATATTGCCATAATAAAGTCAATAGCATTTCCTGAATAAAATTTGTAACTTCTTGAATACTAAGAATATGTATTAAAGCCAGTAATAGCAGCCATGAGAAGGGTTAGGGTAAACAGAGATCTGATTATAATTCATGATATCTTGATATCAAGATAAATGACTCTGCAAAGCTAAATTTGAAGCTTTTATATCAGTTCATTCTTAAACATTCTTCATATGATGGCTGAAGGCCACCGACTTTCCAAAATCCTTGAATTATCTGAGCAGGATGTGTAATTTCCACTTGCTGCCTCTACAGAGGGAACCACGGGGACAGCTCGCTACTTGTGTTCAGTGTAGGTTTCACACTCACTGATCTCCACTAGAGATCAGATATCTCTTGTAGTCTTTATCTCTGGAAATCCCTGTCCTCATTAGAGATGCAGACCACACACCTACAAACAACATTTGTAGAACTTTCTGTACTTAAACATAGAATATATCTCACTAGAATATCAGAAAAACAGCCCTATTATACAAGTCCTACCTTTTTACAAACTCTTCAAAGAGGATGCGATGAGAATAACCTTTTTGACGTATTTTGACAGTTTCCAGAATTCCAGTGTATCGTAGCTGCAGCAGAACTCTCTCATGAGAAAACATCAGCGCTTCTCGATCATCATTAGGTTTAATGCAGCGGATAAAGTGAGGCTGTCCAACAACCATTTTGGATAAAAGATCCATGAGGGAATACTAGTGAGGAAAATAAACAAGATGCACATACTTGACAAAAAACTGCAATGGAACTACTTAAGCAGGAGATTCATATTTGTAAACAGTTTGTAATGCTTGATTATATTTTAATCTGTCATGTTAATCTCCATTGCCTTTCTATTAATTGTTAAGATTTCAGCTGTAACATGGAACCTATTAACATTTTTCAGCTGCTGTAAAAAAACTAAATATTCTGAATCTGATTTCTTACTTCTTTCAGCTTTCTCTTCTCCTTATATCACATTTCCATAGTTGAGGAATGTCCATTAAAAAAAAATAAAATTGAAAATGGTCCTAACTATAATTCTACTGCAGACACATTTGACTGATCAAATATCCCCAACAGAAACACAAGCTTTACCATGAAACAATCACTGAAATTCACAGCAAATCATGGGGAAAGAGTGGCAAGAAATCATCAGTTCAGTGCTCTGTCCACAGAGAACACTAGATGTATCTTTAACATTTCAGGTACAACTCCGTTACCTTAATTTTTCAGAATCACTGAGAATATAAACTGCACAGTCTCCCTAGAAATCTGTTGAACTGCTATGTTACCACTATTCAGAAAGTTCTTAGCATCTAACATCTTATCACTGAAATGTAGGTCCATTACTTCTTTTCCTATCTACCCTAGACACACAAAACAATTTACTCCATATATATCTTTTTTTCCATTGACTCCTCTGAATACTGGTACTCCTGCTCCATATTCACCTCATTAAGCTGTTGTATGATAAGTATGTGTTGTCAGCTACATTCAATCTCATATACCCACATGTGTCTCAAAATCACATACAATTCGAAGCTGACTGTCATCATCTTGCTGCAGGTTGCATGTGTATTACGGTCTACTTCCACACTCACTCCCCCATTACTTTTTACACACTTCTGCATCACTTTTTTTGTCTTTCTACAGCTCCTACAGAGCTGGCATTTGTGTGGTTCTGTGCAAGAGCACTCTAAGTGCTGTATGACAGGTCTGAATGTGTGTCCTTGCACTCTCCACACTGGGGCAACAGATATACACCAGCTCAGTATACACCAGCTTCCTCTATACTGATGCAGTTTAGGTTTTGCCTTCTTTTTCTTTTATATGATCTTTGTATTCTTCACACATATATTTGTAGCACTGTAGTCTGCTGTATTAGTGACTAGTTTTTTCAGCAGTTTTCCATGGCCTTTCTTTAAGCAGAAAGACAAAACAAATTCCAGAGCTCCAAGCCCCAGGAGGTACAAGGCTCCGTGCTATCTTGGTTATTCC
Source organism: Tichodroma muraria (assembly GCA_013390105.1). Taxonomy (NCBI): domain Eukaryota; kingdom Metazoa; phylum Chordata; class Aves; order Passeriformes; family Sittidae; genus Tichodroma; species Tichodroma muraria. The sequence continues at coordinate 761 of WAAG01008407.1, read as the reverse complement.
TGGGAACCAAGGCCAAGAACAACTCTTTGAGATACATCCTCATCATTTCCTAAAACCTATAAAACATACTCATCCCTGGGAGAGGTGAGCTTTTGTGGACACCTTTCCATAACTGCTCCTGGAGGCCTCCAAATAAAGATCTCCTTTTATATTACCTCCTTACTAAAATTATCTCAAGTTTCATTTCCATGTTAGAGAAAAGGCAACAATACCTTTCCTCACACTCTTCTACAAACCACATTGAACAGGTATTCCTACACAGCTTGAAGCTTTGACTCACGTTGGTTAACAAAGCTCTGTGAACTTCCCATTCTGCATGGTACAAATGCAGCCCAAGAGCCAACTGCTGAAAACTATTCCACTTTGCAATGACTGCAAGAAAAAAACAGTAACAAGAGTCTTGGACTAGCACTTTCTTGACTCCTAAGCTTCCAGTTCCAACATTCTCAATGCCCTTTCCCTGCCTGATTTAAATACACATGCAGAATATGCATCACCTCAGACAGGATTACTACTGATAAAATGGCAATCTGTATTATTTACAACAGCACTTCTAAAAGATGGGTTGTTTTTTACTTATTAGCATAAATTAAAAAATCTTAATCCTTAAAGGTATATATGCCTAAGCTTGTGAAAAAATATGAAGACTTTAGTGATAGCATCCATTTTATTTGCACAAAATTGGTTTCTGTTTATAACGAGACCTGCTCTAGACCTCTACCATTTTAGATAGAAAATAGTCTAGGCTCTAGATTCTGTTA